>LBNU01004041.1:181849-237179 GCA_014162995.1 Artemisia annua | reverse complement strand
TGTCAAGGTTGGTGATCGATGAACGGGAAAATTAAACTTTCAGTGAACTCCTCAAACAACTCCAACACACCATCCTTGACCTCCATATTGAATCCATTCGGAGTGCATTGCTCAAAAGCCCTTTGTCTATAAACACTCGTTTCAACCAGAAAAATCAACACACTTTACCACCTAATATGGATTACGGATTAGAACCTTCACCTTCACCATCAAATTCAAACCAACTAACCCAAGGAACCCTCACAAAGGATCCTTCAAACCTTTGCAACACCTCAAACCAAAACATCTCCCATGAACTCATAGCATTGAGTGCTCATGATGATCCTTCACTCAACCCAACTCCATTGGATTAACTTCCAATGATTTGACAAGCTCTTGGTAATCTTCCAAATCATTACAAACCTCCATCTTTGTATGGTTGAACATCCAATCCAAACACTCATCTCATGACATGTTTGTCCTATAAATGTGATCATCTTTTAACAAACCCAAAACTCATACCAAAACCATTTCTTCACCCAATCTCAAAACTCACCAAAGAATTGAGATGACTAAATCCAACACCTCATCCGAAACATCAAGAAAACACACTAGGATTAGTGTAAAACCTTGTTGCTTAAACAAAACCACCAAATCAACCTCATCATCTTCAAGTGAGTCATCATTTGATATTTCCGCACCCATCCAAGATTAATTCAACCACTTTTCAAGATTTGCTAAATCTTGCAACTCCCCCATTTTCTCCCGAACATGGGAATGCAAATGAGTCAAACCTACACACTTCACAACCAAGTGATTCAACATCACCTTTTCAACAAACTTAACCTTTCATCACTAAAACCTTAAACCACCAATGTGAAATGAAAAACCAAGTTATCCTTTGTTTTACCAATATCGAGTCGTCCACCACTTCCATGCCCTCAAAGAAACCAAGAGTCAATATCATACACCTAGTCATCTTCACAAGAAGATTCCACCATGTAACCAAACAAGTGTGTCATCCCCACTACAACCTAACCCATTAAGGTTAAACCACCTTTCATGATACATAAACTTTTATTCACCCTTGTGTCGCTCTTTGAAACAAAGAGTCAATATCATACACCTAGTCATCTTCACAAGAAGATTCCACCATGTAACCAAACAAGTGTGTCATCCCCACTACAACCTAACCCATTAAGGTTAAACCACCTTTCATGATACATAAACTTTTATTCACCCTTGTGTCGCTCTTTGAAACAAAGAGTCAATATCATACACCTAGTCATCTTCACAAGAAGATTCCACCATGTAACCAAACAAGTGTGTCATCCCCACTACAACCTAACCCATTAAGGTCAAACCATCTTTTATGATACATAACCTTATATTCACCCTTGTGTCGCTCTTTGAAACAAAGGGCAATTGTCATATCCATACACTCATTGTCATACTTGTGTATGTAGTCGAAAGTCAAGTGAATTTCATTATGAAATGCGTCTTTTCCACTTTCAAACAAGTGAAGAACACAAAGAAGATATCCAAGCTTCAAGTGTTGTCGAGAGTCATCCCCTCATTTCACACATCCACCTTTGGTCGTCAACCAACAAAACACCTCAAAATTCCATGATGCCTAATCATCCATTAATGATTACCCACTTTCAAAAAGAGTCTCCTAACCTCAATCCTCAAGATCACTCATTATCACCAACATCGTCACCTCCATACCAATATTATAATCCTTTCCACCTCTCTTGAGAAAACCACATGCCTCTTCATGCGATCATCTCGCATTGATAGAGAAGAGCTACATGACTTCAAGGATAAAGTTCTTTGTATGCTAATCAACATCCCTAAACACTTCATCATTATTCTTTATACAATGCATTACACAATATGTTGGATGTCCACCTATTGAGGAGGAGAGAAATTCATTCACATATTTGTATTATGTCAAATTGTATTTAAAGAACATCTACTCATGTTTCTTACATCCTAAAACACCAACACATAGGTACACTTCATTTAGTTAAAGTCGGTTCACAAAACCACAAGTGCTTCAAGCCTTTGACTTTTTCTCTTTTTAAGAGTTCAAGCCTCTTTCAACCCCAATACCTCATCAAGTGAAAAACACATCATAGGTTCGACAAAGTTTTTCATCTCCACAACCAACAACCAATGGAGTCTAGGATTATACTCAAAACTAGGACTTCACAACTTCATTGTCTAGAACACCATCATAGGATCCCATCCTTTTCCTTCGTCGACACATATCATGCACGTCATTGTAAGTGCAAACGATATTTTAATCAAACTCTCATTCTCAACACGTTGGTTTAATCAACACTCTCGCATCTTATGATGTCATTTTCATCCTCATATAGGTGTTTAGTATTTTTGGTACTCTTTTCATGTGAACTCTTGTTCATAGGTGCTTATTGTTACCACTTCCTTTCAATTCCATTCAAGCATGCATTATGGCAAAATACATCATCTTTGGTAGATGATAAAGTCATATTCGTTGCTTATCCCTCAAGTTGTGAAGTTTAGGATTGCATGAGTCAATATGTTCTATCCTTATCTTTCGATATAGCATTTGCTATACACATGAGTCTCCAATGGAAAGCATATTTTTAAGTCTAATTTTTACAGTTCCTAATCAGATATGAGTTATATTTGTGTTTTTAGGAGTTGTTGAAAAATTTGAAAATCGTCTCGGCACTTTAAAAAGTGGACTGTGTTGTTTTCCAGGTCTGGCGGATCAGGCGGAACCTTCACGAGGGTTCCGCCAGTGCAATTTTCTGGAAACCCAGAAATGGCCCAGCGGATCAGACGGAACCCTCAAAAGGGTTCCGCCCGTGTTATCGCAGGGTTCCGCCAGACCACCTGCAGAATTTTTATTTTCTATTTTTCAAATTTTCGACTACCACACTTCTTCAAAACAATCTTTTAGATGAGAAACTCATTCCTTGTTAGTTTATAACATCATTAGAAGCATCTCATCCTCATGTCTTCTCTCTAGGCATTGTTTTGTAGGTTTCTATCATATTATATTCACGTTTTTATTGTAATTCTTATTAGAAGAATACAATTTTTTTTTCTCTTATGATTGTATTTCTTCCTACAAGAATGCACCTCATAAGATCTTTGATATCATGGGTCTCTACCTTGAGTCGCCTATATCATTTATATATATACATCTTATTTTTCTTTGAGATGAAATATATTGCATTAACTCTTTCATTGTAGGTTCACCATTATATACGATCAATCGTATATAGCATACTCATCTAAGGATGAAGTTTTGCATCGATTATTTTTCTTCTTTTATTTTAGGTGCTTCTTGAGACCTTCGAACAAGGAGGAATCTCCATCATGATGCATCTTCTATACTAACTTTTGTTTTGAAGGTTCATATTGACGCCCTAAAACAAGTGGGAGATTCCGTCAAGCATAGGAAAATTATTGTCTTACGCTAACCTTCATTTTGTAGGATTCTTCATCCTTGCATCATATACGTTGGTACCCTAGCAACGGGGAGTATTGATCAAGGGGGAGTCAATCATACACTAACCTTTGTTTTTTTTTTTAGCTTTCTTGTCCTTGCATCATATACGTTGGTACCCTAGCAACGGGGAGTATTGATCAAGGGGGAGTTACAATCATGCACTAACCTTTGTTTTTGTAGCTTTCTTATCCTTTCATCATATACGTTGGTACCCTAGCAACGGGGAGTATTGATCAAGGAGGAGTTACAATCATGCACTAACCTTTGTTTTGTAGCTTTCTTATTTCTTGTGTCATATACGTTGGGACCCTAGCAACGGGGAGTATTGATCAAGGGGGAGCTACAATCTAGGGGAAGCATGCACGCATTCATCTTTATTCTCATTCTTCGACACACTTTTGTGTTTCGACAAAAAGAAAGAGATAAGTCAACATAGTCCAACATGCATTTCATTCATCATGCATTTTTTTTATAATTTTTATGTTGCACAACACTAACCTTGATGTAGGTCAAGGAACTTAATTTGATCCATGGATCCGCTAACAACCTTAGGAAATTGGAGTTGAAGAATTAACTTCACTAGGGATGATGCAAGCTCGCCATTTCGGGGAGAAATTAAGTTAACTCCAAGGACACACCCCTTTTTGTTTCGACAAAAGGGGGAGAAGAGTGTAAACGGAGAAGGAAATGTAGAAGGTGTGTTGCGGATACAAGTAAGTAATACGGACACAAGTAACTTCTTACATTTTACGTTCTATCACGTTTACATATTTTGTCATCATCAAAAAGGGGGAGATTGTTAGTGCAAATATTACGATATTTAATCTATACAGTCTCGTTTGTTTTGATTGATGACAAACGTATAACTTGATACATAACGTAAAATGTACAAGTTACTTGTAATCATACTTTGTCTCAACAAACATTCAACACCTCTCAACGTCTCGAGTCATCGTATGCTACAACACAGGTTCGTACATGTTTGTTATGTAGCATTATGATCAAACCCCTTGACCAACCATTTAGAATGACTAAAATACTTTTAGGGTCTTTAAGTATTTTAAGTGTCAAAGTGCACTTTAGGGGTCAAATAGAATAAGTGTCACATTAGGTGTCTAGATAATATTAGTAAGTTTACAATATATAAAAATGTGTCTTATAACAACATAAGTACATAAAACATTTTTAGTAACTTACTAAATATTATATAGCTAGCTAATATATTTTTCATATACAAGTAACTTATCTTTTTAAGTTAGTATATACATTTGTCTAAATGTATTTTTCATAAAATGAAAAATTATATTTGAAAATTACCTTGGTCAAATATCATTTACTAGATGTGACATTTGTGTGTTTGACTTGCCAAGAAGTTCTTACACATTTTGGAAGTATTCTTTTAAATGTGTCTTGTCACATCATGCATTCATGAATAGGGAAGTATTCTTTTAAATGTGTCTTGTCACATCATGCATTCATGAATATGTTGTGTGTTTGACTTGCCATGAAGTTCTTACACACTTTGGAAGTATCCTTTTAAATGTGTCTTGTCTTGTCAACATTAAGTTAAAAGTCTTGTCAATGTTGACTAAAATAGTAGTGGTTTAAGAACATGGTTTTTACCTTTGCTAGTTTTAAGAACATGGTTTTCTTTACTTGTTTTGCCTATAAATAGAGCAAGTTGTTTTCACTTGAAAACTTGATGAAAATCCACACACACATAGTGTAGTAGAAAACCATGTAAAAACACCCATTAGTCACCCTTTCTATAATGATCATAATGCTTCTAACATTCATCTTTGTTGTAAGCATATCATACTTCATGATCCACCAAGAAGGTTAAAAGATCTTGAAGTAATCATTCATGAAAGCATTCCAACATATGAAGATTCAAGGGCACTTGGCATCCTCTATGATTGAAGACTTCTTATTCAAGAAGTTCATGTAGATTAGTCATTTTACATCCATTAGACTTTTATGTCATGGATCATCATTATGTCATCTCAAGATAGATTAGATGGTTTATGTGTTTGTGCCATAAAACACAAGGTTTTTATGTTGGGCCACAAAACATAGCGGGAGTGGTTGTACCCTTGGTAAAGAACTCGACATCTAGCTTTGTGTCGGTAAAATTGTAAGCGACGATGGGAGTGGTTGTACCCTTGTAAAAGAACTCGACATCTAGCTTAATGTCGGTAAAAGTGTAAGCGACGATTGTAAGGTTTTCTCCGCCGAGAAGGGAGGTTGTTGATCTAGTGAAGTAACTCTCGAGTTGGGTACTCGGGGCGTGGACGTAGGGCAAGGACAAAAGAATTCCTTGTAGCCGAACCACGATAAATACTCGTGTTGTGAACGGTTTGCACTTTCCTTTTACTTATTGCGTTACTTTGATGTTTGCATGATGTGATTGCTTGTGTTGTGACTTGTTGATTGTACTTGTGTGATAACATGTTTCAAGTTATGTTGGTCATAAACTACAAGCAACATCTTTCATATTACAACAAGCTAAAATGGACATTTGATACAACAAGTAATAAAGTTTTTAAACGGAAACGTATTCACCCCCCCCCCCTCTACGTTTTCACATTATGTTATCAACATAATACCGTTCGGGCCATTTTAATTCAGAAGTTAATACTCCTCACACGAAGCTCCCTACTATTGAGTTATATTGTTATTAGGTTTAGTTATAACATAACACTGTTCGGGCCATCATAATTCAGAGGTCATGCAATAATCATTTGAGGAGCTAGAGCACTTTAAATCCTAAACCCAGCAAACTCGTCAAAACAAAATATCCACATGATACCCCTCACATGAAGCTCCCTAGTATTGTGTTATGCTTCTAACTTAAAATAGGTTTTATACTTATATGAAAATAGTTCATTTATACCCTTTAAGTTTATGTATTTACACTTTCTACCCTATACTTATAAACTTATAACATTTAAGCATATAACTTTCTATCTTTTGCACATTTAGTCCCTATACTTATATATTTTAGAGAAATGACAAAAATGGTCCTTAAACTATACTAACTTTCATTATTTACCTTTTATACCCTTAACTTTATAAAATTTGCAAAACTAGTCCTTTTAAGTTTATAACTTATTTTACTTTCTATCCTAAGGTTTTAGAACTTTGCAAAAAGGGTCCTTGTACTTATAACTTCTAAGAAATGTCAAAAATAGTCCCTAGACTCTACAGTTTTAGGAATTTACAATATATACCCCTTTGCATGAAAACTTTTACAGAACTAGTCCTAAGTTCAAGTAAATCATATTTTTATAAAACAACCAAGTTTCCTAGCTTATATTTAGTTAATATAAGTTCAAATAGGTTACCTAATTCAGTTTATAGCACTTAATATAGCATTTTAGCATATAAACACCTAATTATCTATTTCTAGGGTTTCGAATAGAAAACATGCAAACGAAAGGGTTTAAGGTTCTAGCTTAGGGTTCAAAGGGTTCTAAGGTATCTCCTAAGTGTCCTAGGTCTGTTCTAAAGCTACTAGATTCAAAGGTGAGGCTTACCTTGGTTGTGGGAGGTGTAACGTGGGTGCTAGGGTTTCTCTCGGCCAAAACCACAACTCGACAAGGGCAAGGCTTTGCTACTCGACTTCTAAGGGCTCTAAGGTCTAGTACTACAGAAGTTTAGGTAA
Organism: Artemisia annua; assembly: GCA_014162995.1. Classification (NCBI taxonomy): domain Eukaryota; kingdom Viridiplantae; phylum Streptophyta; class Magnoliopsida; order Asterales; family Asteraceae; genus Artemisia; species Artemisia annua. Next base: position 230,028 of record LBNU01004041.1, on the reverse strand, counting down.
TAGAGAAGAGAGAAAGGTGTGGGATGAAATGGAGGGGATTCGATAGCACTTTAAATCGTAAACCCAGCAAATTCGTCAAAACAAAATATCCACATGATACCCCTCACATGAAGCTCCCTAGCATTGTGTTATGCTTCTAACTTAAAATAGGTTTTATACTTATATGAAAATAGTTCCTTTATACCCTTTAAGTTTATGTATTTACACTTTCTACCCTATACTTATAAACTTATAACATTTAAGCATATAACTTTCTATCTTTTGCACATTTAGTCCCTATACTTATATATTTTAGAGAAATGACAAAAATGGTCCTTAAACTATACTAAATTTTATTATTTACCTTTTATACCCTTAACTTTATAATATTTGCAAAACTAGTCCTTTTAAGTTTATAACTTATTTTACTTTCTATCCTAAGGTTTTAGAACTTTGCAAAAAGGGCCCTTGTACTTATAACTTCTAAGAAATGTCAAAAATAGTCCCTAGACTCTATAGTTTTAGGAATTTACAATATATACCCCTTTGCATGAAAACTTTTACAGAACTAGTCCTAAGTTCAAGTAAATCATATTTTTATAAAACAACCAAGTTTCCTAGCTTATGTTTAGTTAATATAAGTTCAAATAGGTTACCTAATTCATTTTATAGCACTTAATATAGCATTTTAGCATATAAACACCTAATTATCTATTTCTAGGGTTTCGAATAGAAAACATGCAGACGAAAGGGTTTAAGGTTCTAGCTTAGGGTTCAAAGGGTTCTAAGGTATCTCCTAAGTGTCCTAGGTCTGTTCTAAAGCTACTAGATTCAAAGGTGAGGCTTACCTAGGTTGTGGGAGGTGTAACGCGGGTGCTAGGGTTTCTCTCGGCCAAAACCACAACTCGACAAGGGCAAGGCTTTGCTACTCGACTTCTAAGGGCTCTAAGGGTCTAGTACTACAGAAGTTTAAGTAATAGAGAAGAGAGAAAGGTGTGGGATGAAATGGAGGGGATTCGAGGGGTATTTATAGGGTCGAGAAGAGTAGCGAGCAAGCAAAGGTGATCTAGGTGTCGAGGAGGGGAAAGTCCGAGTAAGCTAAGCTAGAGGGTGGTGTGGCAGGTCTAGGAGGTGACTATGGTGAGCTATGGTGTAGCTAGGGGGCTGCCTAGGCCGGTTGTGGCTAGGGTTTGCCGTGGGGAGGAAGGAGGTGACAAGGTGGTGATGCACCACCTTGCTTGGGTGCTTAGAGGTGCTAGGGCGTGTACTAGGTTAGGGGAAGGTGCTAGGGTGCTTTCTTGGTAGTTTAGTGGTGCTTAGTAGCTAGTTTTAGGTTTTTAGGTTTTGGTTTAACCTAGTTTTACCTAGAATGAGTTTAGGGTTTTTTCTAGGGTTTAGTGCCTAATTTGGTGTCATATGAGTGTTTAGTGACTAATAATAAGTCCTAGGGGGCTTGTACTAAGTGGTGGTAGCTTATGGTAAAGATTTGGGAAAGTTAAACCTAGTTTCCGGGAAGTTATGACCTAGTTAGGGTTTTGTGCTTATGNTTCTAGGGTTTAGTGCCTAATTTGGTGTCATATGAGTGTTTAGTGACTAATAATAAGTCCTAGGGGGCTTGTACTAAGTGGTGGTAGCTTATGGTAAAGATTTGGGAAAGTTAAACCTAGTTTCCGGGAAGTTATGACCTAGTTAGGGTTTTGTGCTTATGGGACTTGTACCTGAGTTCTATGGAGTTGTACTATGTTCTAGGGAGTCTAATATAACCTAAAGTTGCTATTGTAACTTATACCTAAGCCTTGAACACTTTCAAGCTAGTTCAGATAAGCAATTAGGGTTTTAAAGTTAACCGTAAACACATAGGTGCAATTAGGGTTTTCTAGTAGGTATAGTGTACTAGGGTGGTAGTTTACTTAGTGAAATTATATTTAAGACCTAGACTTGACATACCGGGATGTTTACATCAAGTAAACATAGTAGTGGTTGGCATAGGTGGATACGTGAGCTTGTCTAGAGGTTATATAGGCAATAGTGGTATAGTAAGGCAAAAATTTTACTCGGGGAATAGCTATAGGCATTTCTAACCTAGGTTGTGCTTAGTGAGGGCCTAAATTAAGTTAGTAAGGCTTTGCTAACCTAAGGGGAAGTTAGTGGGTTGCTACAATTTGTTTGCACTGTCGATGATCATTGTCGTCGATGTCAAAAGTTGACCACCAAAAAGGCATAGCAAGCCAACGCAAAAGCAAACAAAAAATTGTCACCAAAAACGGATGAAGCCATAAGCAATGTACAACTTTATAGCCAAATATAACTCCACATTTGTTCAAGCAAAAACAAAAAGGACAAAAATAGAAGAAAACGGATACTCTTTTAACATTCATTCTAGTTTGTCCATCCGAAAAGCTCTCATTCAACTGTCGGAGAGTGTTAGATAATTAGTTAAGTTAGACCTAATCCAATTGTGAGCTATGGTCCATCAGTTTTAAAGTTAGAGTGTTGCTTATCCTCTAGCTACGTTTCATTATAAATAAAAATACAATGTAGGACACTTACAACACAATTAATAATACAACCATTATACTCCCTCCGTTCCAAAATATAAGTCCAGTTTGACTTTTTTTAATCGAACTTTGACCTTAAATATTTTTGTTTGTATCGTATATTACTTGATGAACATTATATCAAATGAAAATACATTCAAAACACAATCCATTTATATATTTTGCATAAAGTATTATATAATACAAACAAAAATATCTAAGGTCAAAGTTTGATTCAAAAAGTCAAATTGGACTTATATTTTGGGACGGAGGTAGTACTATTTTGCATTCTCTATATATTTGGTCAACTAAAATGTAAGTAAAACATCAAAATAAAAAAGCTGTGGATGTAATGATGTGCATTGTAATGACTTCACCATCTTTCAGCTTTGACAAGGGCTGTTTATCGGTTCGGTTATCGGGTTATTTGGTTTATTCGATTCGGTTAATTTGGTTAAAAAAATTTTTGGGTCAAACTGAAAACGAACTTAACGGAATTCAATTTTGATTCAGCCGAACCGAAAACCAAACCGAATAACTGAAAACCGAACCAAATAACCCGAATTACATAATTATAATTACTTTTTCATTTAGTTATATATATTTTTAGCACAAAATTTTTTTAAGCTTAAATAATGTTATATTTATACTAAGAAAGAGTTTTTGTGATTTCTTTTTTATATAAATACATGGAAAAAGTATATATTTATATGAATTCAGTTTCCGTTTTCATTGCCAAAACCATATCCAAACCGATAACCAAATATTTAGTTCGGTTCCGTTCGGTTTAAAACCAATTCAGTTCGATTATGAATTCGGCTTGACTTTTTACAGTTCGGTTTGATTCGGTTTTGATTTTCCATAAAAAGAAGTTTTATTCGTGTACTGTTCTTTTAAGTTTTATCTAAGGCCCAAATTAGTTTTAATTATTATACATTTGGTCAACTCGAGTAGTCGAGTGTGCTATACAGGAAAATGGGCCAGCCCAGATTTAAAGTGGCCCAAGCATGTGTTCGTCTCCTGAGTCCCGTCGAAACAAAAGAAATAGAGTGAATACTGAATATCCAAAAGAATTCAGAATATGCAAAGTAACATTTGAATTTCATCATAGCAAATGTTTGTACTGTTATGGTTAGTTAAAAAAAAGTTGATTCATAGACAATCTTAACTCAAAATATATTTTGGACCCGATGTAATCAACGTAAAAAAACGCACATATTGATAATGTTCAACTCTTTCATGCGAGGTAATTGAGATTAAACCAAGAAACTATTTCACAACAAATATTTTCTTTTTGTGTCCCTACGAAGACGTTTACGTCAAAGGAATAAGTATAGAAGATCTGCCCTCCAAGTTGTTGCACGTGACATTTAAGGTGCGTTTGGTGTGTTATCATGAATCACAATCGGTATAAGTTTAGATATAATATAGGGTCCACAGATATGGAAGTTTCATACCTTGTCCTTTTGAGTACTATTGAGTATGTAAGATATGTATCTTTTAATCCTATATTTGAAAGATACACATCTTAACCAAACACTGGCAATCATATCCGATATATAATTCCCTCATTCCATTCCCTCTACCAAATGCACCCTAAGGTAAGAAGAGTGTATATAAGTTTGAGCAATTAAGATAACTAAAGTGATGTTTGTTTAAGCTTATTTAGAGGGCTTATAAGCTTATTAGCTTATATAACAAAAATAAGACGAATGTAGTGTTTGGCTAAGCTTATATAGTTGGGCTTATGAGCTTATATGAGGGGGTTTTGATAAGCTCCAATTTTGTGGCTTTTTTAAGGGAGGTGGGTTTATGTAAGAAAAGTTATACAAAAAAATCTTTATACCCTCATTTATTAATTACTCCCTCCGTCCCAAAATAAGTGTCCAGTTTGACTTTTCAGAGTCAAACTGGTTCAACTTTGACCTTATATATATATTTTTTGTTATATAATACTTGATAAAAAAATTATATCATTGAAAAGTACACTTAAAACTTAATCTATTTATATATTTTGCATCAAATATTATATAACACACACAAAATTAATTAGGGTCAAAGTTGAACCAGTTTGACTCTAAAAAGTCAAACTGGACACTTATTTTGGGACGGAGGGAGTACATATTTTTATGTTCATATACCTTTTTGTCATTTTACCTCATTAAGTATAATAAACTAAACCAAACACTATGGATGAGCTAATGAGCTTATCATTTATAAGCCATAAGCCGCTTATAAAACATAAGCCTAAGCCTAAAATATAAGCTTAGACAAACACCCCTTAAAATTTTCAAGCTTTGTTTTGTATCAAACTTTTAAGAGCTTTTAACTCACAAGCTTTCATTTTAGTAGCTACTTAAATAGCTTTTAATGTGTGTGTGTTTTTATTATGTTTTCATTCTTAAATTAATCTTTTACATTTATAATGGTGGAAGATGTGGTAAGGGGTTTCTCTCGTCACGTCAGCTCCACATTAGCTTTTTGTCTCTCAAAAAATTTTTCCTTCAACTTTCCTTCAGGCTTCAACCATTGCAACACCTTATCTCTCTTTCACTGATTTTTTCTTTCTTTCTATTTTTATCATTTAAAAATACCTCTAAAACACAAATACCTACAACAAATAAAATAATCACACACACACACACACACACACACACACACACACACTCTCTCTCACTCTCTCTCTCTCTCTCTCTCTCTCTCTCTCTCTCTCTCTCTCTCTCTCTCTAGTGCCGAGCAGGACAATTTTTAGGTAGACTCTTGTTTTCCTGAAACTGTTGCAGTGGTTTTGCCGAAAAAGAAGCAAGGAAATCTTTCTCTTTTTGCTGTTTTCTTTCATCACACCCTACACACTAAGATCTAACTAGAACCATTTGTTAAACAAATTTAAATCCGTTGTACAATCCAACTTCAAGTAATATTATATTTTTATTTGTTTTATACATCTTTCAAAAACCAACTTTTAGAACTTGTAGTTTATATGGGTGGAAACTAGCCCAAGCAGAGCCTGAGTCTGTCAGAGCTTGAGCTTGGTCGAGCTTGAGCTCGGCTCATGTGAGTTTATAAATCTCGAGCTCGAGCTCAAGCTCACCTTGGTTCAAATCTTGGTTTTTAAGCTCGAGCTTGGCTCGTGATATATTATAAAGGCTCGGGCTCGACTCATTTTACCGATACGTTAGTTCAAAATATAAAGTTTGGATTAAGCTTGGCCAATAGTATATCTATTTTAACTCATTAATAAGCTTGTTATTGAACTCCTTAATAAGCTCGCCTATAATATAAATGCATAACATATTATATAGGGATAATAACTTGAAAATATATCCAACTTGTCATAAAATTCTATTGTATATAGCTAACTTTCTACTTTTCCTATTGCATGTACTAATTGCTTAATTAGTTAGCTTAAAACATTACAGCTAAACACCCTCGTACTACTCATAAACACGTGAAAAACTAAAGACACCCATCTTCTTTAGCATCACCAACACTCATCGTTTTCTTCTATATATGCTTTCGACTATTTTATTATTATTATTATTATTTTTAGTATCGGAATTTACACCTAAAAAAATCACATGTGGTTTGTTAAAAACCACAAATACGATTTTTTTTTGAACGGCGAGTTAGTAGTTAGTGATTCGAGCCCACAGTGACATCCAATTCGAGCCCACAGTGATTTAGGTTTCGTTTTTATCAAAACCGCATAAAAGCGCACCATACTCGCCCTCTTTATTACATCCGGTTGTATTGTATGGTGTGTTTTTTTCTTCTTTAAACGGTCGTTGGCTAACGAAAAAAATAACGACAGTTAGTCTGAGAGACCAAACCCGTTACGGATCGGCAACCACAGAGACTGAATCCGTTAAAAATAAGTTGTAAGGACTACATTATACCCGACAGATTAATCTTCTCACACTAGAAAAACCAGAATAAGAAAAACAAGTGAACAACATCAAACACACAACATCCAACAGAAACCAAAAAAAACCAGACACAAGTACACAACATCAAACACCAACCATGTCTCTCCACCTCTTCACTTCCCACCACCCATCATCACTCCCACTCACCACCCTCACCACCACCACCACTTTCCGCCACCCCACCTCCCTCCTCTTCACCACCAAAAGACTCACACCCCCACCCCTCCACTGCTCCTCCAACAAACCCCCATCAACCGACCCAACCATCAACGACGACGAAGAACCCGACCCCATTTCTCAGTCACCATCATTCACAGATGAATGGGGTGAGAAAGCAGAACCCATTAACGAACAGTTAACAAAACTACCCACTTCAGATCCACCTAAAGATGAAGACGAGTGGGGGGTAACTGGGCAGAAGGAATATTCTGTTAGTGGTAATGGGAGTACGGGTGTTGGTGTTGTTGAGGATGATGATGGTGGTAGAGCTGAGGAGCTGAAGAGGTGTTTGGTGGATAGTGTTTATGGGACTAATTTGGGGTTTAGTGCGTCGCCTGAGGAGCGTGCGGAGGTTTTGGAGCTGGTTAATCAGTTGGAAGCGGTTAATCCGACTAAGGCGCCTACTGATGCTGTTGACCTGCTTGATGGCAACTGGATTCTGGTGTAAGTATGCATTGCATATATGAATGGAGTTATGTTCGGTTTAAGTTTGGGGACTATGTGGTAGGTTTAGTTCACTAGACAAGATACTTCAATTAGTTTCGTATTTACTGAAATGAGGTCAGATAACATAGGAATCAACATAAAACTTAGATAACATAGGAATCAACATAAAACTTAGTTAGTAAAGTAGAATAGAGTTACGTTAGGCTAGTTGTAATGGAGACCTCACCAAGGGTCGGTCTAGCCAAAGCCCCCCCCCTCCCCCTCTCCCTCTTTCCGGTTGATTCGATCGGCCAGGCGAACCTTGGAAATGCATATGGTTTGTGTGTGTGAGTGTTTTTTTAATTAATTTTTGTGGGTTATGTTTTTTGTTTGTGACCAGGTCGCCTTAGTACGGACATTTGGTCATCTGTTACTCACCAATAGGGTCACCATTACTACTACTCTTAGTAAGATGCAAATGAACTTCTTGATACCATGGTAGAAACTTTATATCTATTAGTGTAAGTGGTAAAGTAGAACTATCCGGTCTAACTTTATAGAAAACTAATTTTAGAATACAAATGCAATGTGAAGTGGAGTTTGTTTCTAAAACTTGTAGTGCAATATTTCCATATAAAATATGGACCAATTTGTAGACGTGGCAATTTCGACTTGTTTAGTTGTTTAACTATGAACTATTTTGCCTATTTATTTTCTTAAGATCAGATGAACTAGTTAAATTTAGAAGTCTGGCAAGCATGTTGAACTTGAATCATCTTAATAGACTTACACATCAACAATACCTAATCCCATGACATTGATTTTGTATTTGATATATATTTGGTTTCTGCTTTCATATCTCAAAACTATGACGGTGAAAGTAACTGATTGGTCATATGGGGGTACATGTGTAATTTGACATTATGTAAACATCAAGGTTTAAGAGCGACTAAATGCATTATAATTTGTTTAGGTGAGGGAATGTGATTCCATCATTGCATGGTGTTTGTCGACGAATTGGCCCAACACATGGTATCTAAGAAATTAGAGGAAGAATAAGACGTCAACATGGCTTATTAAAGATTTAAAGGTCTAAAATTAAAAGAGATAGATTTTGTTCAAAAAGGGTACTAGACAATAAGTCTCGGTTTAACAAAGTAAGGCCGTGCTTGATACACTCACAAACACAAAGTATCTATGCATTTGTCAAAGTGGTGGTTTAGTCACACTTAGGACATAAAGGGCCTTTATATTTTGTAGTGAGTTTGTTAGGAATTCACGCAAACTTGTTAAGATTACGGGTTATACTGGTAAGAGCAAACGTCACTACAAATAGTACAATGCACTACACAGGATGAATGGAAATTACGTGGTTTAAACTACGAATGACATATGCCCATGACTACACTAATGAGTGAATATTACAAGGGGAGAAACGGGAAAGAAATTTCATACGTCGGACACATAATCCGAAGTTTGATGTGCTAATTTTTTTTACATGGGCTCTAGGGCTATAAACGAACTGGACGAACACGAACGGAGCCTTGTTCATGTGCATTCGTTTAAATTTAACCGGACAAGTAAATGGACACGGACGCTTAAATGGACACATTTTCTTGTTCATGTTCGCTTATTAAGAAATGAGTTGTTCATTTTCGTTTATGTTCATTCATTAAGACACTAAACGAACCCTAAACGAACATAAACGATCGAGCATAAATGAATGTAGCAAAACAAGCATAAACTTTATTAAATTATGCATAATATTTTGTTTTATAAGTGTTGTTTTGTTTAAATAAACCAGTTTTAAAAGTATACAATTAAAAGATATGATATACGAACATAAAAGAATAAATGAACATAAACGAACGTTATAAATGCATAATCGGACGTTCAGAAACATAAATGAATGAACTCGATTTTTGTTCATGTTCGTTCATATAATAAATAAACTAACATGAACGAACTTTTTACTAAACGGTTCATGAATTGTCACTGAAATACTGAATGTTCAGTTCTTTTACAGCCCGTAATGGGCTCTACCGTGAATATCCCCGTTGAGGTGTTCACCCCCTCATACTTTCGTAAGCATAGTAATTGCATGAATGTCAAGCGACAAATCCAACTATGTAACTCTACATAATATTGATAAGGCATGTCATTTCTTGTTTTCTTTTATGCATGCTTTTGAGTGTTCACACTCCTTGAGTCGTTGCCAAAATTTTCATGGTTGTTGCTCTAGGCTCGTATAAACATATCATTCTCGTGACTATAGTAAAGTAACAAGCAAGTTTAAGGTTAGGTAACTATCATATGATTTCTGCTAACCACTTCCAACTTCACTTAGCAATGCATAAGAACAAGTATAATCAATCTCATACACATGCAAAGATAGATGAAAATACCTATAAAATTTTTGAAAACCAAAATACTGTGATTACATTTTTAGTTGTAATGCAATTTTTTTTTTTTTTTTTTTTTTTTTTTTTTTTTTTTTTTTTTTTTTTTAAACAATAAATATACTTTTGGTGATGACTCATGAGTATGTTTTTATCACATTTAGTGTAAACAAAATTAGCTACATACTTAAATGGATTTGTTTAGTTTCAGTAGTTTACCGAGCTTAATGAATAAACTATAAAGTCGAATAGTTGGCAGTGTTCTTGTATTATCACTCAATTAAATAATAATATAGAACCATATTTGATATATTGATCATGTGTGTTATTCAAAGGCAAAAGGAGCGTTGGTGAGCTAATCCATCCTCTATTTGCCATGAATATATGTCCATGTTACCACAATGGTGGCCAAGTGGTAAAAAGCTTGTGACTACCATCACTAAAATGGAAGAGGTATCAAGTTCAAGTGGCCACGCGAACCTTCCCAAAAGGGAAGGTTTTGCCCAGTTTGAGCCTGTGTGGCGGTGGGCTCAAACCCCGTGGATCTGCCACAAGGCCGGAATCCATGGTTACCCAATGAAAATAAAACAGCATGCGACTTGTTCAATTTTCATCTTGTGTTCAATTGTGAAGAACAACCAATAGTAAAATCGCTGTAGTCAAAACGACCAAGTATTTAGGATTTATGAGCAAGTTGGCAACAAAGATCAGTTACCTGGATGAAGGCATAAAGTGATAAAGCAATAGGCTACAATTAAAGAGCTGAAAATATTTGAAAGCATACATTTTAGAAATAAGAGAATAACATGCTTTGTCAATATTATGAGTAGTTTTGTAGTGTGATTCACTCTCTAACCTTCATGCAACCTCTATGCTTACGGGAGCCTCAGGGCTTGATTGCTTCGACGGAGATTTCAGGCCAGCACCCTGAAAAGAATTTTGATTATGATTCCATCTCATATGGATAAATCCCTCCGTAGTTATAAAACAAAAGTGTGCCCGTGGACGTCTTTCCTTGGAGGCAAATTCACCTAATATTGTATTCATCTTTTGAAGTGCATTTTACTTTACAGTCNTTGCTAACAAGGACTACCAATCTATCAGGTACACTGCATTTTCTGAGCTATTACCGCTTCTGGCTGTGGGCACAACTCCATTGTTAAAGGTTGACAAGATTTCTCAACAAATCTTTACCAACAACCTTACTATCGATAATACTATCACCTTTTCAACCCCTTTTGCTACTTTCACTTCCACCGCATCTGCAAGCTTTGAAGTTCGAAGTCCCTCTAGAATACAGGTACTCTTTTGCCAACAATCGTAATTGACTGGCTCATTTTTATGTTACTGATTTTGGCTTTTGTAAAATGTTGTGAGCTATTCAGGTACAATTTAAGGAAGGGAGTTTTCAGCCTCCAAAGATAAAGTCAAATATAAGTCTTCCAGAGAATGTGGACATCTTTGGTCAAAATGTAAATCTGTCACCTGTACAGCAGTCTCTCAACCCGTTGCAAGAAGTTGTGGCTAATCTAGCAGGTGTTATTTCGGGTCAGGCTCCTCTTAAGGTTCCGATTCCGGGCGAACGGTCAAGTTCATGGCTTCTAGTTACGTATCTTGATAAAGATTTGAGGATATCAAGAGGAGATGGTGGCCTCTTTGTTCTTGCTAAAGAAGGAAGCCCTCTTTTGGACCAATGATCAGGTATTGTATTTTGGCCTTTTGAGAGGTGATTTTTGCACAACAATTAATTGGGAGGGTAAAATCATCAAGTTCAACTTGTTTGTTTCAAATCAATTTGTGTCAGTCTACAAATCACCTTCCATTGTATTAAGGTACTTATATCACTTAAAAGGAAGATATCTCGGTTGGTTAACTCATTGAAAAGTGGTAAACTTGACTTTTTAGGTCAAGCTTATCATTTGTCCATGTCAAAACATTTAATAGATTTTGCTTATCACATGAACAGTTTTCTAAAAACATATAGGTTAAATCTTGATACAACTTTTTATTTTGTTATTATTATTATTATTATTTTTTTAATACAGATTCAAAGCATAGCCATACAGAAATTGAAGTTCAATGAATCTGAGGAGAGTTTGGAAGCTTAAAAATGCATATATTTAATTGTTTTGAGATAGGAACTTGTATCGGAAACGTCTGATAGAGTTAAAGGACTTCCATGTACAAATTCTGTTGTATATTACTATTAATGATTCAAGCTTTGCTGCTCTATACAAACTCAGTTTACCTTTGATAACTTATGTGACATTTCAGTATTATGACTCGAGCCCAGTTTACCTTTGATAACTTATGTGACATTTCAGTATTATGACTCGAGCCCGAGTAGCCTTTCTAGTTGAATAATACATAGACATGTATATATCGATCTGGCTGTAGTCTGTAAAGCCCTCTGAAATATCATCAAGTCAAATACTATAAACAAGGATGGTATGGATTAATAGCCCATTTTTCATTTTTTTTTTCTAATATACTAATATTTGTCTTTTGAACACCAAATACAAACACATAGTTGTCAGGCATATATGATAAAAGTTGCTGGTTTTGTAATCTTCATATTGGCTATATGAGTTGCATGATTGAGTCTAGGTTGAAAACCACTATGTTTATAAGTTAACCTAAAAATGATTGTAGTAGGACTTTTGAGTTGGCAAATTAAAAAGACTTGCAATCACATTTATTATAAGGATTGTCCCCTTTAAAAGGTACATGAAATAGCCAAATTGGATAGAACACGATGCCAAATGGTCAAACCAGTTCTGTTGTCAAAGTCAAACTGTATATAAGTCAATATTTGAAGGGGTGATTTTGTAATTTGTTAACACCGTGTGGACCACAAAGTCTATTAATCACTTTGGACGGCAACAATATTTTGACAGGACACGGGGTTATGCTATTATGCAGTCGTTCCTACAGAAAATAACATATTCCCAACGACTTTTCTGATGTAAAAAGATATCTTATTAAAAACTCAATTGCATCTATTTTTCTTTTAAAAGACAAATGCATGACGTATTACAACAACAATATAAACCCAAAAATTTTTGCTAAAAGAAACAATAAACCCAATCTCGGCAGAGGTAATATTATCGGATAAACTCGACCGTAGAGAGACTACTTTCAGGTGGACCTCCGGCCGGTTATAATTGTGCAGTTGAAAGAAATACAGGAAAAAAGAGCATGAAGGAGCAAAGACAGAAACAAATGAATCATAGAAAACATAAAAGGAGAGACAAACAAACAAGCAATAAACGGAAACCAATCATAAAAAACTAAAGGAAAAGGCCAGACAAACAACAAAATGCATAAGCTACCGGAGAACACATACAAAAATGACAAAAGACAAAAGGAAAATGCTAGAGAGTTAAGGTGGCAAAAGCATAGACAAGAGAACATAAAAGCAAGAAAGCAAACGAGCAAAGGCACAAAAAGTAAAAAAGCATGATGCTACATAAAACTTGAAATGTGTGATGTATTGATAGTGAAAATTAAAAATAAAATTACAATACTAACACGATATTACATATCGTGATTCTACACTAACATTATAGTCATGACCATAACTCTTAGAACTATTCTAAGACCAAACACACACGTGGGAAAGTGAAAATTCAACAAAACCTTATGTTATTGGTACCTATTCTCGCTCATCTTACTGCTCCTGTTATTAGAACAAGACATTTTTTTTTATTGTTTTCTATCGTGTATTCTCTTTGTTTTCTAATACCTTTTGTCCTGTCAAACTTTATGTACATACTTTTTGTCTTGTCAAACTTTACATAATATAATGTTCTGTATTTCAGTTTTGTAGTTTTATAATAAAAACAAAAAATTAATAAAAAAAAAAATTAGGAGGTATTAGAATATTTTACGAGTACATGTATTTCTTGTCCCTTCAACAAACTAGATAAAACTTTAATATGTTCTCAAGATTATTACGAAAAAGAGAAGAGAAGTGATTGAGTTTCTCTGAAGGGGATATTTAACTAAAAATTAGCTTGATCTTCTTTTCGGTTCTTTCAATCTTCTTTTCTTTTCTCTACTTAAAAATCAGAACACAAATAAATTTTAACTTCTTTTCAAATCATTTCCTTTCTCTTCTACCACCACCAAATATATCAAAAATATCACACCCAATAAAAACATCGAATTAGCTTTTTTTTCCCCCAACTTTTTCTAAGGGTTGTTCCTTATGTATATATATTGTTTAATAATGGGTCTGTGGCAATTCATGGGGAATTCTTGTGTTAGTCTCATTGTATAATTATTATACGAGTCTTACTTATAAAGTCAAAAGTAGGTGGTAGAGTTTATACGCGATGCAGGGGATCGAGACCAAATGTATAGAGTCGTTGACGGAGTCCCGCTAGAAAAGGCCAAAAGCCCAAAAGACGTGCGCAACTTCACGCGATTGGCGCCTTTATTTATCTTTACTTTTCATTTTACTTTTAATAAAAAACTGATAATTTAAATTTTATAAGCTGAGGGTGAAAATTTTATTTCTTACAAGCATAGAATGAAGATGATAAAGTAATCATAAAAAGGTATAAAATAATAAAATGATATTAAGAAATTTAACCAAAAATGAATCTTATAACATGTATATGATAAACTTTATACATGCTGTCCATATACTTTTTCTCTCCTTATTGAATTGATAGTTGGTGACATTTTTATAGATATGATAAACGAGATTAGGTCAAAAGTTCCACATACCAAGTCACCAACAATTGTTCTCTTATAAAAAAGAAACAAAAACAATGAATGTTCATTACAATATTAAGAATTAATAAACTATTAATTCAATCATTTTCACTTAGATCCAAACACTTAATAATTGTTGGTTAGAATGTACTTTAATTTATCAAGTTAAAAACATATATGTATATTACCATTAATTGTGGTCTTAGAATTCTAGAACTATAAAATTGTTTTATTCAAATGATTCACGTGTAAAGTTTCATATACTATACTTTTCAAGAATCACGTTAAAAGTATTGATGAGGTGAAATATCTCAAGATGACCCAAAATATATTGTAGTTTAATAAAAGTATATGGTTTAAATGAAAGGTTGATTATATTATATAATTATGTTTTAATAAATCAAGCTAACATTATTAATCTACTGTATACAAGCTAACCATTGACAGTCTAAAATTTCATTATAAAGATCAAAATTTGATTTACTAATGAATTCTAGTGTAGGAAACTAGGAATTACTATTGTCTGAGCCTAACTCATGAAATGTTTATTTTTCATGCATCGAGTCGTAAGTTATGTTATACGTAAAACCTTACTAATTTTCACTTTGTATACTACTAAGTAACGTGTGCCGATCAATCCAAATTATAATATTCGTCGTATTATTAGAAGATAATTTATCATATTTTCAGTAATTATTAATATTATTATGATAAAAAAACAATATAAAGAATTTTATGTTATAAAACCCGTCAACGGTCCTCTCCACATTTTGATCGATCCATTAAATGTGGAGAAGGTTAACTACCTTATTCCAAATCCATTTGTCAGAAACACAAAACACACAAACATCTTATGATCTCATCTAACTAGATTTATTGTTTTGTTCTTTTCTTCGAATGTTTGTTGGATTGGTTCATTTGTTTCCCATGAAGCATTAGAACACACAAACAAATATTAATCTCCATACACAAATATGAGCAGTGACAAAGAACCAACCGTGAAACTCGACGATGAACAGCTAAGCGAGCTACGTGAAATATTTAGATCATTTGATAGAAACAACGACGGAAGCCTAACACAGCTTGAACTCGGTTCGTTATTACGTTCACTAGGCCTTACACCTAGCTCAGATCAACTCGATACATTAATACAAAAAGCCGATACAAATAGCAATGGTTTGGTTGAGTTTTCTGAGTTTGTGGCACTCGTGGCACCCGAGCTTCTTCCTGCTAAATCGCCTTATACAGATGATCAACTGAAACAGCTGTTTAAGATGTTTGATAGGGACGGAAATGGTTATATAACGGCTGCTGAGTTGGCTCATTCTATGGCGAAACTAGGACATGCTTTGACGGCTGAGGAGCTTACTGGGATGATCAAGGAAGCTGATACGGATGGGGATGGACGGATTAATTTTCAGGAGTTTTCTCGCGCGATTACTTCAGCTGCTTTTGATAATTCTTTTTCGTGATTTTGGTTATTCGTTTGCATACCTTTTTGTTTTCAGGTATGGTTTTTGGTTTATCAGAATCGTTTGTTACTTCAGTTTGAAAGAGATTTAGTTTGACCATATGTGATTTAAGTATAGAAAATCGGCGTGGTGTTCAGCATTAAAGTATAAACCATAGGGTGGTTATTTGATATTTGATCGTTTAGCACTTAGCTGCAAGCCTGCAACAACACTGATTTGATTATCGCGAACTAAGATCATAGGTGATATCAAATTTTACGACTTCAACTACAGAAAAACATCCAACAGCTACTTACTGCGACCCGATTGTTACTACTCAATATCTTATTTTGATTAAACCATATCAGATAATCAGATGTTCAAAATATTAGTCGAAACATGTACTTAGTGTTTGTGTGTGTTTTTGTTTTTTTTTTTTTTTTTTTTTTTTTTTTTTTTTTGTTTCAGAATGTAGATTCAGTTTATGTAACAAGAAAGCTCTTGCTTTTAGTTATTAGTGGTGAATTACACACCACACTTTTTCTTTGTACACCACAAACATGTTTCTCTTGAGCATCTCACCCTTGTAGGCTGTTGTTGTCTTAAGGGTAACTCTTTAGGTTGTTTGGTCTTCCCACTTTATACATTAGATTTAGGTTTTGTTAGATTAACCAATATATGTGAAAACGATACAGAGTAATTACTAAATACTAACATTGATGTTTACATGTTTACAAGAGTTAACAGACAAAAGTTGGACTTGATTTGTGTCTCGCAAGTTTTTTAATAGCAAACTATCAACCAAAACTGATTGATATTTTTTGTTGGTTCACAGATGATCCTTGTAGGCGGTTGACAAAAGAGCTTGAAGATCTCAACTCGTGATTAAAGGCTCGTGCATCTTTTATACATAAATTGTTCGGAAAAAGGTTGTTTGTTTCATTAATAGGCACTTCTTGTTGGTAAACTTGTGGAGAGATGATGATAGACTTGGTGAAGTTGATGATGTGGTTCAAATAATTGTTTTGGCTCAATTTCATTGCTCGTGCTGTTGCTTATAAGCACAATTTTGGTTTCGGAACCAAATGTTTTGACAAACTAGCTCCCCATCCCCGATCCCCTGTCACGATTTTACCCATCTGCTTTGTGATGGGTAATTACTCATATGTTGCTTCACATCGTTTCAGTTTATAGTATTTCTAAGGTTTTACATGAGGTGCGTGTAAGATGTTTTCTTGTTTAAGTGATGTAACTTGTAACCACCTACTATATGGAAGCATTCAATATATCATGAGAGAAGTTATAGATTATTTCATGAAAAGTCACTTGTATTGGTATGGATCACCTATAACTTACCTGCATGTATACGTTAAAAGGCATGACATAGTTCCTAGTATTAACTCTCTGTCCATGATTGTTGATATAAAGCCATGATTTATAGTCGAATCAATTAAATGATATATGTAGCAATACGAACATTGGTACTTGAATTAATACTAGTTGAGGGCCGATGATACACCCCCATCAATTGAACAAGAAGCAAAACATAACAAACACCGGAGAACAATTTCTTCAAACTCATTTGTTATGAGAAATTTCTTGTTCTTTACGTTAATTTCAATGCGTGGATCATGTGTATCCAGAATTTGCTTAACTTAGCGTTGGCCTAGTCATAATCGTGCTTTATTTTTCTGTGTAATCGTTGTAAATATAGTGTGTTTGTTTGTTTAAGCCAAAATCAAATAAGCTCATAAGCGCACATATAAGCTTAAACAAACACCCCTCGAATTGCTGTTGTTAAGTTTGATGTACCTTTCGGCAAAGAGAAATTGTCATAACAATGGATATCATTACTCTATTTATTATCCATGAAACTATACAAAAGCAAAATTACAATTTATAACTCTACATTTACAATATGTAAACTGTAAACCAATCTTTGTTCTCCCAGACTATTATCTAAAAAAAGTAAAGCCATGAAACATTGCATCAAGCTTGAATCTCTGGACCATTGCAAGTAAGATTTAATTTACCAGTAACCATTGCATTTGTATCCAACATTTGTATCCAACATTTGTATCCAACACTTTTCAATACTTCCATAGCAACAACCATTAATAACCAGTTTACATGCTATAGGGGGGCATTTTACATGTTTGGCCTGCAAAGGATGCTTTTCATGGTTTATAATTCTGTACAGGCTTGTTCTCGGTGTTGCTGTGTGCATAGACATTTCTACACAACCAGCCTAAACCTAAGTAAAAAAAACAAGAAAATGAACCTATAGAACATAGACAAAGGTCCTTAAGAAAGAATATCAACTCCATTTCTTAGATCAAACATGTTAACTCTTTCAAATCCAAAAGCTGGCGGATGAATAACATACATGATACATAGAGACATGGATAATAATATTTTCAACATTTAACACTTTTCAATATCGGTGCGTTTTTAAACACAAGATGGCCACGAGGCACAAGTTTAACTAGCAAAGATCAAATAAAGGTAAAACAGATCCTAAGATACCTCAAAACTCAGTGCAAAACTTGCATTAGGCTTTCTTCTTCTTGGATTTGAGCATCACATATCCGACAAAGACTGATAGCAAAGAAAGGAGAGAGACGCCCGCATAAACAGGTAGCAGGATTGCATATTCTTGGGGTAAGAAGTAATTGTGTACAAAATGGTCCTTCTCAACAAAGGGCTGAAAAGGCCAAAAATTTTGGTTAGTTGCAAGTTAACAGAAATTTGCAGATAAAATATGAAAGTAAGGAGTGAGCACAACTAACCAATATAATGACCCAAAAGGTGTAATATGTGAAAATAGTCACACTGATACTTGCTAATACGAGCCCAACCGCCCTATCTGCCAATTCCATCCCTTGTCAACTGGAAGGTAAATCATTACTAATCATGTTTCAACCATTTCGTATACATTCACAAGAAAAATCATATAAATAGTGACTGGTGAACGAGTACTAGTGTACTACAATTGAGGCTGCGCAATTTGGTAAGTATTGTACAACTTTACAAGTTCTAAGCGACTTAAAAACCAGGAAATGGCAAGATGGTCTCTTTGGAACCTAAAAGAAGATTATTGGTTTAAGACCGACCACAACACACAAGAGATTCTAGCTTAATCAATAACAAGATTGTCGGTTGAAAACCTAAAAGTAAAATCCGGGGCTTGGGACCCCTCATCCCATTACAAGTACCGAATAAGACATAGACAATTTTATGGAAATATAATTCGTTGAGAACCCAAAAGAACATGTCTATGAATAATCCACTACATCGTTACGAGTTCCAAGCAGAGATTAAAAAAATCAAACAAGAGCAATATCCTTAATAAAGAACCTAGAAGAACACCATTGTCCCCCGAGAACCTAAAACGATAACGTCGAGTCGAAACTATCTACCTTAATTCAATATAACTTCATCTAATCACAGAAATGCACATAATCATATAAGTCTCCAAAAAAGCTCAAGTTTCCTATTAATTTCCTTTAATCAAAATCCAATTCATATAACCCTAAATTTCCATAATCACTCAACATATCAGCTACTATCTAACATGGGATCATTGCAAAGTATAATTAAGCTATCCGATATCACAAATTCCATCATATGCATCACGAGAAAAACACTAAAAATAATATAAACTTACTTGATTAAAACTAGGGTAATGCTCAGATCACAACCTTGTACAAACTTTGAAGAAAAGTTTATTTCTGTGAATTTTAGTTTTGACCCGACCCGGAACAAATACAATTCGCTTCAATTTTCTCTGGCCAAATGTCAAGAGACCCCCTTACATTTTGCTCTAATTGTTTAAAAGGATTCCTTGAATTTTAAGTAGGTGTCAATTTAAACTTTTTTTTTTTTTTTTTTTTTTTTAAGTAGCCGTAAGTAGCAGCTATTTTCGTTAATAGTAGTTGCTTGGTGTATAAAATCGTTTACTTATATTATATGGGAAATGATTTGCACACTTAATTTATGTATTGGGACACTCACAGTACAAACAGATAAAACACAGTATAAGTTATGTATAAGTAACTAAAGCAGGAAAAAGGAGTGTCCCAATAACTATTTGGAGTGTGCAAATCACCTCCCTTATTGTATATGTGATTATTACTTGTAAAATGATGTAAAGGTTACACTCAAACGTTAAATGCTTTACAAGAAGCGTTTGAAGAAATAAAAAAAATACTAAATGCTTGTCATTGTATTATTAACGCTAAATACTAAATGTTTGACCTTAAGGCTACCCGCAATAAGCCCTCAACCGATTGGGTTGGAGTCGGTTGCATGGGGGGTTATCCTTGTTGTGGGGTTGTGGACCGAATAGCACACTCGGTTGAGTGTTTGTCTTGTGTGTGTGTTGTGTATATTTTAATTAATTAAAAAGTTATTTTTTGTGGATTATGTTTTTTTATAGTGTAGGTTGCGCTATTTTGTCTAAAAGATCGTCTGTAGGTCGTAGGAGAAAGAAAGCTGATGTGGCAGAAAAAATATGGGTTGACGGGGGTCGTTATTGGGGTAGCCTAAAGAACTCGTCACCAACTTTGTGTTCAGTGGTCAACCACCTCTACAGGATTACAACAATTGTAATATAAAGAGGCGAGGAATGCTACAATCACATAATTTTTACAAAAAAAATCTCACACAATGAGGTGTCATGTAATTTGTGGCATTCTCTCTCTAACATTTAAACCATCTCTCTTATTTTCATCCACAAATTCACTTGCCACATCATTGTGTGGATTTCTTTTCGTAAATTTTATGTGGTTATAGCATCTCTAAAGGGGCGGGGTTTTAAAAGGTGCCTTACAACATTTTCAGTAACTTGTTGGTTTGACTCTCTTAGTTTTGATCTACAAGCAACCAATTGTCCAATAGAGATTTGTGCAAGTTTAATACCAAATCTTCATCTTACGTTGCAAACAAAAACATTACTTCATCCATTATGGTTAAGGCTACGGATAAGATCATGGTAAACCAGACACGACAAAGACTTAACACAATACTAAACCCGTTTGAATTAGTCAAAAAACGACTCCGGGTCAACTTAGTGCAACATGTTTAACCTGACAATTTGTTTACGACCCATTTTTAAATCACCACTCCATTTTCCTTTGATAAATGAGCTACTCGAGAGTCGAGATCATAGCGTGTAACATGGGTTACGTGTGTTGGGGTTCAGGTTACAGGACATAATTGGTAAGTGCGTCGTATTTTGCTCGAGTGATAAACTACCAATTTTAACTCAAAACCAAGTGCTATCCCATGCTGGTAGTAAAGTTATATTCTCATCCATAACTTTGAACTATCATTAACAAGATTCTATGTATTAACCTGAAAGCTATTATGGAATCATTGAATTGGATGTTACGAGACCAATTTGAGATGATCAATGACACGATTGAAACAATTTTTTCTTCCTGTTTATCAGCTAATGCTTTGCAATATTCAAAGGGATGATAAACTTCAATACTTGCTAGCTTTTAGAAACTAATAAGAGGAACATGAGTACTATGATCTACCACTTAGCTAGTCTTCAAGATTAAAAGAAACATGTAAACTATGCTTTTGTGAAGACAAAATGGGCAAGTCACAGTATATTGAAAACAAAATGGCCTTTCTAAAAAAAATATTGAAAACAAAATGTCTATATTTCAACAATGATCAAATGAATAATAGTATGATATAGATATTGTCTACTTTTAAAGTATCTACTAACTTTTCTTTATCATGATAGTGGAACCAGTCTTCTTTAAAAAAGACGGCTTTGAAAAAGTCCTTTTGATTCTCGTGACAAACTCACAAGCTTACTAGGACAAGTCACACACGAACATAGTAATTTAATCAAACGTTGTTTTGTTGAAAATAAAACAAAATTATCTATACTGATTGTTAATAATGATGTCTAAAGTTAATTTTAGCCTTTTGTTCACCTAATGTTATTCTAATACAAACACAAGTTTTAACATACCTTCAATTACATAAAGCACTTCTAACTTTTTTTTTTTTTTTTATTATTATTATTATTATTATTATTATTATTATTATTATTATTATTATTATTACTAATATGAATGTAAGTATCTATGTTTGGCGAAAATATTAGTAGCAAGTAGCAGTAACGTAAGTTGTATGTTTCGACAAGCATTTGGTAACACAACCATATAGCCATAATTATAAAGTGTGAACACTAGTTGCTAGTCAATACTACTAAAAGTAGCATTTTGATTTGAAGCGTTTAGAAAAACTAGGAATGTTGGTTGCTTGTTTCTAATCAAGCATTGTGTGCAATATGCTAAACGTTAGTTCCTTCAAAAAGCTCCAAAATGATTGATGCCAAACATACCCTTATGTTAAACTGTATTCACAAATCCAAACAACTACTATTTGATATCTCAGGCATCTCAACCTTCAGATAACAATCAGAGTATGCAGATCATGTTCCATTAACACCAAGCAAGATAACAATCGGAATATGCAGATCACGGTTCCATATGACACCAATCAATAAACTGGTATATAAATAGTTGCCAGATTCATGACAATGTAGGAAAAAATTATAAAAACAAGTCTTGCAACAATCCGATGATAAAAAAAAAAATAATCTATAATCACCACTTTATTAAAGGGTGAACGTGAGATTTGGTATATGGTATCCAATTTCCCAAATGAATTGTATTTTGATAAATTTGGTCATTTATAGAACCAAACCTGTAGCTGGTGCAGGCTTTGAAGGGTGATGTTGCTCATTTGCATCGGGAGCTGTTGGAGAATCAGATAAATGAACCTCAGCATAATCATCAACCATCTTCCTTCTCTTTTCCTCTTCCGTCTTTTCTACTTTCTCTTTAGTTTGCTGCCCGACTTCCGCAGCTGCTTTTGCAACCTTGTTAAAAGCACCTGTAACCCATGAAGCACTGGTGAAAACATACCGGTTCTTCATTATGGCAGAGCCAGCATTACTAACGGTGTTCTCAGCAGCTGTGAAGGCTGACTTGGCTTTTTCGGAAACCTGAAGTTTCTGGTCAACTTCTTTGACTTTGTCACTGACGATTGAAGTTCCCACGTTGACTTTTTCAGTAAATCCAATTTTCTTGTCTAAGGAAGAAACTTTAGCAGACGCTGTGGAAGTAAAACCATGTTTTTCATCAAAGGATTTTGCTTTGCTGACTGCATCTTTACCCAAGACAAAACCTTTTGCAAACATGCTGGTCACAACATCCTCAGCCTTACGAAGAGCAGAGTCATTTGCAGCAGGAGCATTGCTTCCATATGGCTACAAAGAAATTTATAAAACTCTAAGGGGGGAATTATTTAATATGCAAAGAAAAAGGTTTGTAAAATGTATCTTACAGGAATAGCAGCCGTAGCAGCTGGTGGAAGCTGGTATTCGGGGTCTAAAGTGACGGTCACAGTCGTATCAACTATTGTTGCGCCCTGATATTGCATAAATGAGCAGTATTTGTCAGGTGATTTTCAAGTTAGAAAGTTATGTAAAAATGTTAGAATTAAAGAATAAGAAACATCTTGGACCAAACGATAACACACTATTAGTTGCACAGTATCTTCTGTAAGATGTAATGACTAAAGCTTCACCAGGCTTACAGAAGTATTACTACAATACACAAGGTAGATGCATTTTTTAACAGAGCAGAGCATTCAAAGAGAGAAAATGTTTTTGGAGGGCATATGTTTGATAATAGTACTTTGCAAGTAAACTTTCATAAGCATTCTAGGCAGTGAAGAACTGTACGAAACTCATTAATTATGTAGAATGAAAGGGTTGGAACAAGGACTCAAAAAAATTACATATACTGATCAATGAACCTTCGTAGTCTTTTCTGCTTGTATAGCTTAATAAAAGACACTAAAAATTACATGATAAAGATCTCAAAATACCACCAGCTGCACCTTTCAACAAAGGTGCTCAGTAGTTCATGGACTGTTTTTATTTACAAAGAACCTTTATATTGTTTTTATTTACAAAGAACCTTTATATTACTCGTAACTAGTTTAGATATCTCAGTTTTTGTTTTCATTTGTCAATTTACATAAAGCTGGTCTGCAATCTTTGTTATAGAATAAACAAACCGAATAAATTTAGTTACAATAATTGTTTCATTCAATACGATATCCATTAAAACTAAACCACTTAAAATTACTGAATAACTAAGTAAAAAAAAAAGTAAAAAACATTTGGAAACTGTTGCATATGGTGTTAAGTTAGAAACTCAGATTAAGCCAAACAAAATACATAATGACATAAATCTTTTAGTTATCGGCTGAATTAAAGAATTTGATTAATATGATATGTTCGGTAAAAGTATTTGAAAAATAATACATTTTGAGTCCGATAATGGTAAAGCCACAAAGTATCCTCTATGACTTGATCACATACCTTTAACAGAAAAAGCTAATCAAATGATAAGAGTTTGTTAGGTTAAAAGCACAATGACCTTCTTTTGCGAGTTCACTTTTAAATCATATACACGCTATATTACTACTTTAGCCAGTATTTTCTATAATTCACATGAAGCACATCTTGTCACATGAAACATATATGAACATCAATCCTTAATTAGATGTATAAAGAAAAACCAAATTACCGAAAGAAGAACAGCAGTCTCTGCTCCTTGACAATCAGTAAACGTCACAAACGCGATTTGTGACCGCTCATTAAAACTGCAACCAGAGCATTACATTAGTCTTAAATCTTAATGATCATAATCATCGAACAAAAACCATGAAACAAAACTCATCTAACATATTCTATAATACCAACCTTTGTGTCTCAACATAGACGATATCTCCAGAAAACGAAAAGAACTCCCTTACATCTCGCTCGGAAGCACCTAGCGAAAGATTGCTAACTTTAACAGTTTTAACCTGCATCAATCCCATATTAAAACACTTATCTTAAACAAAAACATATGTTAGGCAGAGACAGGAGGGGTCAGGGTGGGCACGTGCCCCTAGCGAAAAAAATTATACCGTAAAATTTTTAAAATATATGGCTATTTTTATAATTTGCCCCCTTACCGAACCGATTTGTAGTGTAGTTTCTAAAAATTAGCGCTCTTGACCATAACTTTCTCATCACATCATAAAATTTTCATCTATATATTTAATCAAAACTTGTGTGATTTATAATAAGTTAACTTATGTCACTATTTTCTAGTCAAAAAATTCAATCATAACAATGTTTAATCTAGATCAATAAATCATACAATAACTAAGCTAAAAAAAACAAAACAAAAAGATCCTAGATCTATAGTTATTCCAACCATATTAAGAATCAAGCTAAGATATATAAGTCAACGACATGAACGATGATAACAAAGACCAAACAAAAAAAAACATTACAACAACATTAATACTTACCGACATTATAACTGGTCACTAAAAGAAACCAAAGATCAAATAAAATATCACCGGAGATTTGCACGTTCACCGACACCGGAAAGGTTTTACGATGAGGGATTGGTTTTGAAAATATATAGAAAGTTGAAGGGGTCTTGCGTTGACTGAGCTGTGGTTGGAATTTATCAAATTATGGGTATATATATATGAAAGAAGAGTACAAGTGTGGATGCGTGAAGTATAAGTATTGATGCATGTGTACGCTTTGATGTAATTGTACGTAGTGCGCGTGAAGAAGACGTGGGGGCGTGTTTATTACAAAACGACGTGTGATTTGGGATCATACGGTGGGATCTAATTGGACAAGAATCAGAATATTGCTCCTACTTTTAATTTGGTTTCTTAACAAAGTTTATAAAGTTATTTTATTTTTAGAGAATTTTCTTAGATGGTGCTGATCCGGTATGAATAGTTTTTTGTCTTGGCTCGGTGTGTTTGTTTAAAACGAGATGGGAATCTCGCGCGTTGCCGCGGGGTGTTTTCCGAATAGGAAAAGCGTGATAACGGCCGGTAGCTACTTAACGTCAATTATGCAAATTATGAGAGGACTAAATATGAAACGAAACTCTGAGATGAAGAACCAATTTCGTACGAATTAAAAAAAAAATAAAGATAACGGTCATTAGNAAAAAAAAAAAAAAAAAAAGTTAACGGTCGTTGCTACAGTAACTAACGGCCGTTAGTTACTGTGCGAATAAAATATAATAAAATCACTGTAGTAGTTGGTGGGGGGAAACAATCCCAGTGAATGTATATATGTTATAATAAGAGGGTTTATGAGTTTTTTTTTAGATTACATAACAAAAATAAATTCAATCATATGTTTGGGTAACTTATATAGTATATGATTGAAATTATGAATATATATTTGAAATGTCTTTGGCAAGCTTAAATTTTATGACTTGGGCTTAAAACGTTTTGTAACGAATGACTCTCGTACCAGCATATAAATCCCATTTTTAGCTTTTTATGTACGTGTTTGTCACTTTATCTCATTGCTAACTTAAACATTAAGACTAGTAGTAATGGTGAACTTATGGGTGACCTTATGACCTGCTACATCAGCGTCACCTCAACGTCTCTTTCTAAGATCAAACGCATGACTAAACGCATGTAGTAAAACGGTTTCAGTCACAACAAAAAACATACCCCACAAAAATTAATTAAAAAAACAATCACACACACAACCAAATGCAAACCATTCGGTTGCTTTACCGATCGAATCAAGCAAAAAAGGGAGCGGGAAGCGGCCGCAAAGGTTGCCGTAAAGGGGACGCTGCTCCAGGGGTAGACCGATCCTTGGTTTGATCTTCATTACGATTAGCCTAAATGTCAACTTATTAGCTTAAGCACAAATCATAAACTTTGACAAACAAGCCTTTGATGATAGAAAAAATTGAAACAAGCTCTTTTGATAATTATAATGTAAAGAAATAAGTATGTCAACGGACAAGAAAAATATATACTTGTTGTGTACTTGTAACAATAAGTATGAGATTACAACTATATACTTTCTAACGAGTTAACGCCACGCCTCATAAAACATAAATGTGTCCCTAAAGTTGTTGGTATGACTATAAAGTTGTAAAACATTCACAACTAACTCATAATTTTGTACAACTATACGAGTCCTTTAATAGGTAATATACCTACGTGGGCGATTTGAATTTTTTGATCAAGTTGGACTTCGTATAGTCAGTTTGGTCGTGTACCACTTTGACAATGGATAAACAGTCTAGAAATTGTTTGGTCTTTACCAAAATAGTGATATATATTGACTGTTGACATGCGTCTTTTGCTTACATATCATTTTTTGTCATGTTTTCTCAAAGTTACACATTCACATATATTAGAGCACATTTTCAACTTACATGTTTTGAAAGCATTTTATCCTGAGATAGGTTATGATCTCTCTATATTTTACCTTCCACATACATCATTTTGACAGGGATTGAGTATCGTTGTTATTGTAAAATAGTGATATATACTATATAGAGGTAGAAGTCGGTTGTTGATGTTCGGTTAGAGTATTAGAAACGTGTTATTTGGGAGAATAAAGTTGTAAAATTTGTATAAGCTACAAGTTGACTCTACATAACCTTAAAACGAGACAACTAGGTAGACATAAACTCTTTTAAGATCTCACAAAACTATTTTACATCCTTCCGACAAAACTTAAATATATACCTTTTTGGTTATAAGTACACTCGGATGCTACTAAGCCAAATAAACCTTAATCGTTATATGTTTGGAAGTTAGAACTTAGCATCATACAAATATTCACAATGTTTCTATTTTTCTTAAACAGACAAATATATTAACCGAGTAAAACGTATAACACTACTTTATGGGTAAAGACCATAAAATAACAACTTACTTTCTCCATTTTACCGAGATGAAACACGTACTTTTTTATCAACATTTAAGCCAACGAAACTTTCAAATATTATTCTAATGTCAACAAAAAGACCGATTATATTAAAAATAATAATTGAAATAACTATATTACCCTTCTCTCTTGTTTATTTATCAACATTTAAACTATTGCAAATGCCAGTGACTATTTACCTTCTTTCTTGTTTTTCATATTTATAAAATGTGTGCTTTCAGGAACCACAAGACAATCTAGAGATCCAAATCTCGTGTTCATCATGATGCTATGCCTTCATTGCTGAGAAGTTTGGGCATGAAATTTGGTTTTAGCTTTTTAGGCAAGGAAATTCGACACATTCATTAGTTAAAGGAGTTTTTGAGAGATATTAACAACTGGCCCAAACTGCAGATACCATTCATGTTAATATTCTTCTAAAAACACGTTCGTCACAGACTCACAGTATCAGATTCAAAAGGAAACAAGAAAATAGGATTGTGTACTGGATCTTTGGCGAAATGAAAGGATGTCCGAAAGTTTCTAAGTACACTACTATAGCAACTGCTGAACATGTGAGAAGAGTTACTAAAAGTATGGGATTGAAGTCGGTTGTGAAGAAGGTTAACGGATTTACTCATTTCAAAGAAAGAAGCTAGCGATTTGTAGATAAGGTGTTTGATAAAAGTCCTCACTAAGATCTTTTGGGTTTCGTTGTTGGATAAGTCTAAGTTTTTCTGCAAGAAGATGATTTTAGGACGGAGATTCATCTGCCAGCTGATATTGATTGGGAGACGTTGGATAAGTCTAAGTTTTTCTTCCTAGGTGCAGCCTTGTTTTCGGGTACGTTATACCCGACTGTGGTGTTGAAAACACGGCAACACGTTGTTGTGAAAGATACACCTTGTTTCAAAATGGCGGTTTCCATTTTAAGACATGATGGTTTTAAGGGGTTTTATAGAGGGTTTGGGACATCGTTAATGGGTACGATTCCTGATATTGGTTGGTGTTTTTTGGTGGGTTCAGATTTGTGTTTGTGTTTATTGTTTTAGCTTTTTGTTTTTGATTGGAAAAGCAATATATAATGGTAATGATGGTTTGTCTGATGGTGTGGATTTTGGTCGAAGAAGATAGGGGTAATATAGTCATTTCAATTATTATTTTTAATATAATCAGTCTTTTTGTTGACATCAGAACAATATTTGAAAGTTTCGTTGGCTTAAATGTTGATAAAAAAGTAAGTGTTTCATCTCGGTAAAATGGAGAAAGTAAGTTGTTATTTTATGTTCTTTACCCCTACTTTATCAAACAAGTCATTCGAATCCAATTTCACTCAATCCAAAATTACAAAATCACCCCTTGAACTCCTAAGATCAAAGTCTTA
The DNA here is from genome assembly GCA_014162995.1 of Artemisia annua. Classification (NCBI taxonomy): domain Eukaryota; kingdom Viridiplantae; phylum Streptophyta; class Magnoliopsida; order Asterales; family Asteraceae; genus Artemisia; species Artemisia annua. The sequence continues at coordinate 201,176 of LBNU01004041.1, read as the reverse complement.
CGGTGGGGTTAAGGAGACCACTAAGACCTTCAACCTTCACGTTGTTCCTATTATCATCACCAAGTATCACGCTCGATTTTTTGATTTTTGCATTGGTTTGATGGTTGAGACCACCTAACCGATGCTTTTAGGTATACTTGTATAAAGTGATAGTATTTTTATATGTTTTGTTATTTTTTTGTAAGATATATTTATATAAAGTGATGTATTTTTATATATTTTGTTTGGCAATTACCATTACACCTTTTTAATAATGGTGAGGTGGCATTGATGTGCCGATGACGATTTTAGTGATCATAAGAGAGCACGGTGGAGGGGTTATTCCCCCGTCATTCGCCATAAAAAAGCACCAGTGGCTAGCCATAGTGCACCAGTGTTTCCGTGTCATTCGTCCCTTACCATTTCTGCAACTGATGCCATTCGTCAATTATCATCATCATCATCATCATCATCATTTAGTGAGTGGGGTATTTTTTTTGTGATGTGTTATAGGACCCACATGCACTAATAACAGTTATTGGTTTTATTTCTAGGAATGTGTTTTAGTTATTGATGTGTTATTTGGGATGCGCTAAGGTGGCACACCAATAAGTGTTATTGGTTGATTGCTTCATCTAGCTCTCTAAGACTGCACCCAGTGGTCTTCCGTGAGGCATCTCGAGATGCAATTCTCACGCATGGCACCACTGAGCCAAGCCTTCTTAATGCACGACGGAGCAAAGAAATGGAGANCATTTTATTGCCTATAAATACCCTCTAAACTTCACCTATTTTAAACACTACTTCACATTATACACTCTCTACTTTAAACTCTATACTTTCATTTTTTTACACAACTACGAACTTAATCTCTACCAAAAATCTTATGGATTGTTCTCTTCCGCATACCATCGAGAAATCAAAGCTAAAGTTCAGAAACAAATTGATGAGGATAACATTCGCCAACAAGTGATTATCAACTTAGCTATGTAGTTTGACAAAGCGAGCAAAACTAAAGATGATATGAGGAAAACATACAAGGAGTGCAAGACATTCCGCAAGAAAAACGTGCTTTGATTGACACTTTTCTAAAAGAAGAATCTTAGAAGGATTATGATATTCATAATAAGTTGTTCAAATGACGAGACAAATACAAGATTAAATCGGTACTTAAATTGTTTGGATGCATGCAAAAAACAAATAGGAAAATTGTGTTTTATTTTCTTGTAATGTTTTTTAAATTTGTATATTATTATTATTATTATTATTATTATTATTATTATTATTATTATTATTATTATTATTATTATTTTGTATTGTAATTTTTATTTTATTTGAATGAATGAAATTTACTTTGTTTGAAAAAATGAAAAAACATAAAATACTTGCAATTAGTTTTTAAATAAATTTAAAAAAATGGTTGAAAAGTAAGGTGATATGACCATTGGGGGTGAAAAGTAAGATGGGAGGGAGATAGAAAGCTAATGTGGCGTTAAAGTGAAGTGTGAAGTATTCTAATAGTTAGCCTAAAATAAAACAAATGGGTACCATGTGTTTTCCCATTCGCAAGGGATGTCCCTAAAAACTTAAAATTGCGAAAAATATCCTCGTTGTTTCTATTTTTCTGCGAATAATGCCCCTTTCACTAACGATCGTTAAAAATCCATGTTAGACAAGGTCAAAGGCATACGAAACAACTAATTTACCCTCATCTTCATCCCACAATTACTTTCTTTTGGATTTACAATTATTATCCCTCCGCTATCCTCCATTTCAGTCTACCATCGAGGAACTTCTCTTTAGTAAAGTCGAAAATGATGAACACATGTAAATTTCATGGCCTTGAAACTTGTGTGTTATGTGTGTTTAATTGTAAATTTATTTGACATATATGTGTGTTTAATTAGTTGTGGTGGCGGTGGCGGTTGTGTGGTGGTAGTGATGGAGGATAGTGGAGGGATAATAATTGCAAATTCAAAAAAAAGTAAACTTGAGAAGAAGATGATGGTAAATTAGTCATTTCACATGCTTTTGACCTTGACTAACGGAGATTTTTAACGCTCGTTAGCGAAAGGGGCATTATTCGCATTAAAGTGGAAACCACTTAGACATTTTTCATAATTTTAAGTTTTTGAGAGTCAACCTTGTGAAAAATTGTGAAATAGAAAGTACACGTGGCGAGTGGCCACATGTCCCCTTAAACAATCGCCGGCAGGCAATTGAATAATACCTCTTCCACCAACAAATCATCAATATCCATCCTCTCATTTCATTCAATCGGTGCCCTAATTTTGTTACAACAAACATTTGACCCTGCTTGATCGATAATGAGTTTCCAAGACATTGAAGCGGGTCGACCCATCAATTCAAGACGCGGCGTTGGATTGCGGAAACAGGATCCAACACAAGCCGTAGCTTCTGGAATATTCCAGATCAATACATCTGTCGCCACTTTTCAAAGGCTTGTTAATTCTCTTGGTACTCCTAAAGATACCCCTGAACTCCGTGATAAACTGTACGTCTTTTTTTTTTTTTTTTTTTTTTTTTTTTTTTTTTTTTTTTAATATAATTTATGGAATAAGAATGCCTTTTTTTAATATTATATGTATGATGATATAGGCATAAGACGAGGTTACATATTGGCCAATTGGTGAAGGATACTTCTGATAAACTTAAGCAAGCTAGTGAAACTGATCATCATGCTGATGTTAGCGTAAGTCCAACACTTTTCGTTCTCGTCGAGTTTTACACAATTATTTACTCACATATATAGTTAGACGTGAAGTTGTTGTCGTTTTTGGTTTAATACAGTTAAGGGTGAGAGTTTGAACTTTTTGATGCGTATGTAGTTATGTACATTGCTTACCTTTGCTCTGTGTTAACCCAAGTCTTGTAAGGGGGTGTTCGTTTAAGCTTATATAGCGGGCTTATGGCTTATTTGGTTTTCGGCTTATGTTTTATAAACCCAAATTTTTTTGGCTTATTTTGGGACATATGGGGTTATATAAGCTTATCATGTCATGATAAGCTTGTATAAGCTGAGAAGTTTTAAAATAAGCCACAAAAAGTGAGCTTATGAAACATAAGCCGAAAACCAAATAAGCTATAAGCCCGCTATATAAGCTTAAACAAACATCCCCTAGTTTGGATCGTAGTGTTGAATTTGATGCTCGTGAATCAGCTACTAATGTTTTTCATATCACATTATAAGCCTTCCAGTCTTGATTGTTATTTTAATGTACAATGTCGTCAATATCCTTTATTCTGTCATGCCATATGCTTTATACCCAAGCGTATTCTTAGTCGTATTTAAGAATCATCTTGTTGAAGTTGTCTGCTGTTTTGGTCAGGTTCATACCATAGAACCTCTGTTTCTAATTTTTTCATGTTGGTGGAACTTTATTTTTTGTGCAGGCTAGTAAAAAAATAACAGATGCTAAACTTGCAAAAGATTTCCAAGCTGTTCTCAAAGAATTTCAGAAAGCGCAGCGGCTTTCAGCTGAAAGGGAGACGGCTTACACACCTTTTGTTCCACAAACCGCTCTTCCTTCACGGTAAGTTGCAAAAGAATTAGTATTTGCAAAACGAGATTTAGAACTTCCCTTTTAAGTATACTTCCACATATCCAGTTTCATTTCTTTGCAAATTATGTCTAGCTAATTATTTTACTATTTTCTCAGTGATCAAGCCAGTGAAACAGATGTTAGCTCGTACCAAAGTCAAGAACAGCAAGCTCTCCTTGTCCATGCTAAAAGGCAAGTTTTTACTTAGTTTTGGAAAGGTAAAATTTCACTTTATCCTATGTTGTTACTTGTGTTACGATCTCAAGTTGTATCTCCAGGCAGGAGGTTTTGCTGTTGGACAATGAGATTGCATTCAATGAAGCTATTATTGAGGAACGAGATCAGGGAATACAAGAAATCCAGAACCAAATTGGAGAGGTTAATGAAATATTCAAAGATCTTGCTGTTTTGGTTCATGAACAAGGAGCTATGATCGGTAAGGACATTTATAATATTACGGTTTCTTAAACTTTTGTGTAATGGTGGTGTTTTACCCCCCTCTGCAACTCGTTTTCAGATGATATTGGCTCCAACATTGAGAATTCTCATGCTGCGACAACACAAGCAAGGTCTCATCTTGCAAAAGCATCAAAGACTCAAAGATCCAACTCTTCCATGGTAAAGTTTTTCTGTTCGCTTTTTATTTTTTAGAAGACAAATTTGGTTTATGAGATCTACTAATATCTGAAACTGTGTTAATTGTTAAGACTTAAGACTTGAGACAGTATATTTCCTCCTTTTGATATCTCACCCTCAAAGTTGTTGTATTTGTTGATGATTATAATAAACATTAATACCTTATGTTTATTTATACCTTCACATTTTACATTATAACTTATGAATTTAACAGAACTCATTTTGGATTGTTTTTTAACAACTGTAACAATCTTTTTAGTGATATTTCAGAATGTTTATTTGCCAGTTAGCAATTGTTTCTAGATCTTTAGTGACTTCAATTTTGGTTCACAGGTTTTCTCAATTCCGTCCTTAATAATGGGTAATTTAGATATTCGATTATTAGTCCAATTATTATTAAAGACACCATATTCGTCACTTTACGCACTATGTCATTACCTCGTCTTCCAGTTCGTATGATGCTTATTAGTTTCCACTCTCTTGTGCAGACTTGTTTACTTCTGGTGATACTGGGAATCGTACTTCTCATTGTGATCATAGTACTTGCAGTTTGACCCCGGATGTTTGCCGACATAAATAATACAAAGCGTGTTTTGTGGTTTGATAGCAACCTTCAAGATGGCCATTTTGAGCATCTGTTTCCGTAGTGCGCGGTGGCTGATTTTAGCCATCCGGCCAGCCTAACTTGTTTCCTAGTGTGTGAACTGTGGGTTTTTTTCTTTTCCAGAGCATCTTTCTGTACATCTGATAATTCATTTCTTTTGTTAATATTTTGTTGGTGCTTACTTTTTTGTTAAAACAATAAGTTGATCATTTGTGCTACCTGTCAGTCACCTTTGGAAAGATTGAGGTTATTACCAAGTGTGTTCCTAACACTAACCATTGAGCTCACATGTTTGAATGTATTTGTTACAACAAATGGCACAAGTAAACATCATTACCGGTTTCTCTTGTCAATATTTTGTTGGTGCTTATTCTTTTCTTGAAACAATAAGTTGATCATTTGTGCTACCTGTGGCAACAGTCACCTTTGGAAAGATCGAGGTTATTACAAAGTGTGTCCTAACACTAACCGTTGAGATCCAAGTATTTGGAGTGTATTTGTTACAACAAATGGCACAAGTAAAACATCATTGCCGGTTTCTACATAAAGCTTTAACAAAATGAATTTTCTAGCTTCTTATAAATTGGTACTTAGATTCCATATAATTTTCTCCATCCCACAAAAACGATCCAAAAGCGACCGCCTCAAGAACCAGCATTGTCAATCCAGAGAATGACAAATTAACCACTTCATCGTTCGATGCACCTAAGGAACCGTCTTCAGAAATTTTAATATCAGGCCTGCCAAATAGAGCCTGAGTTTGCCTTTCTATCAAGGAAATTGCTTCCTTAGATCTTATCGTTGCGTATCTCTGAAGTGTCTCTGCGTCCAAGTACATCACATATGATCTTAACCTGTATGATTGACCATCATCACCAGAAGAGGCCATAAAACCCTCCTCGTCAACATCATAATCAGGTTGAATGCGAATTAGTGAATCAGGATCCCAAAATGGGCTTTGTGGGACTGGTGATTCCGCAAAACTCGACTGCCCTTCTGTAAAACCTTTAGGAAGCGTATTCATGGACCTCTCGAGTTGAAATCTCTCATCAACCCGTTTCAAGAAGTACCCATACATGATTGATGCAGCATACAGTTTTCCAAGTTTGATTTTGCTGATTTGTACAATGGATTCCAAGGGGCCCACTAGGCGATCCCCAAGGACGAGCGCTACGTGGTTTTGTATCATCTCTAGTGCTTCGGCTGAATGGACTGATTCTAGCTTCATCTCCTGGTTCGGCCAAAAATCAACCCGTCCAGTAGGGTCATCAGTTGCTGTTAATTTTGGGATCATTGAAATTTCTTTGTCAATGAACTTCTGGACAATCCAACAATACATTATTTCTTCCAATACCTTCTGCCTGTCTTTTTCTTTCACTTCAGCTATTCTCCTGAAATATGATGATTACTGCATATTATATTTTGTATAAGAAAGATTCATGGGGTATTAGGCATTGCGTTTTGCAAGTCTTCTCATTATCGTGTTGTCAAGTCTCAAAGGTATGATGAAACCCCTTCTGGTTATTTAGAGGTAGCTGCAACATAACTGATTTTGATTATCTGATATTTTAGGGGCCATTGTACATGTATATACTAAAAGAATCAGAATACGTCAAACACTCAAAACACTGACAATTCGATTATCACAACATCAATAGCAGAAGCACATCTAAACAGAAGCCACTGCAGCCCATTTTATATACAACTGAATTAAACTGATCATCTGGTAAAGATTATTTCATACACAATCACTTTCAAAAGGCAATGCCACAAACCCCCTAAATCAATTACGTGGCTGGAAAAGGCAATACTAAACAGAAGAAAATTTGTACCAACTCGATCCTAATGGTCTGCATTGATATCATTGGGGAATATAATAATAGTTTAGATCATGGTACTACTATCTAAAAGACCATAATGAGAATTACTTACTTGTAAAGGCTATCTGTAGATGAAGGAGCAACTTCTTCTTTTTGAGCATCTCTCTCATTTTGAAGGTTCTCAAGCTGCTGATCAATGGCTGCCGGAAGTAGATGAGGATGGGTTTGCAGAATTTGTTCCAGAAGCTGTCCAACTGGGGACTCGAGCTGAAGCGGCGCTACTGGAACCAAATCACGCCCTGAATCACCACTCGATGCTTTCGCTATACAACTCTTTCCCCGGAATGTTTCAACTCCAGCTCTAGACAAGGGGAGTGGAGAGCCCTACGGTACATCAGAATCATGAAGCCATTAAGTTTACTTTGCAAGAAAGCATAGCATTCAATGTTAATCTATGGGTTCGAACTAGTGATCTACAGGTCACAACCATCCATATAACTCACACCACATAGAAAGCATAACATTAAGAGTTTTACTTCAAGGCTCAAAGTCTTAATCGCGCACACACACACATATGCAGCAAAATGCTGAATTGCTGTCTGCATAAACCAAACCCCAGTGTTGGGAGACTTAGCATGAAGCACAGGCAACTACAGGTTCCCATTATTATTGGTTAGACACTTGCGGGTGTTTCTTTTTTTTCTTAGCTAAGGGTGTATGTGGGTCCTACTACTATATAAGCATCTTAATGGGGAGGGGTTGATAAATTAAGCCTTTTGGATATAGATGGAACAAGGGAATTTTATGGGCCCCATAAAAAAAGTAATAATATTAAATTGCATCCCTTAGCTAAGGGGAAAAAAGAAACACCCCCTGCTAATATAACAACAATCAAAATATTACTCGAGCACATATTGAAAATTCACCATTATTACCGTTGAATATATTCTTAACATAACTAGTTCCACTTGATTACGTTAAATTTATACAAGCTTTTTTTTTTGGGTAACCATGGTTTCCAATCTTTCGGCCGACTAATCCACGGCGTTTGAACCCATTGCCACACTGATTCAAACCGGGTAAAGCCCTCCCTTTTCAAAAGATTGGCATGGACACTTCAGGGTTGTTTGCATCTAGAGGAATTAAACCTGAGACCTCACACATTTTAGTGGTATTAGTCACAAGACTTTTACCACTAGGCCACCCCTGAGTGGTTAAATTTATACAAGTTTGAGTTAGGTAAAATACCATTTCTAGAGAAACCGGTTATCTTGTATAATTAAACTTCCCCAAATATTGTCATTTAAAGCATATGAGATATATAGTAACAGTACTATCTACTAATTAAACAAATTTAACAGTTCTATCACGAGTGCAGGTAAGGTGCCAGCTATTTAGTTTTGGTGTTTTAGTATCATTTTTTTAATAGCCTTGTATTTTCTAGGGCAAATTATTAAAAAAAGTATTATACTTGCCAATGTTTCATCTTCTGGGTAGCGAACTATTTTTTTTCATTTTGAAGGTAATTTTCTTTCAAATTCATCATCTTTAGGGTATTTTGCGAAATTTTTGGACATTTTTGCCCCTCGTAGCTAATACAATTTTTTTCTTTCCCCGAAGGGCAAAAATGTCACATATTACCCTAAAGAGGATGAATTTGAAAGAATATTACCCTCAAAATGAAAAAAAATAGTTTGCTACCCAGAAGATGAAACAGTGACAAATATAATACTTTTTTTTTTTTTTAATAATTTGCCTATTTTCTAACTTTTTGCAAGTTTTTTTTTATTGAGGGGGGGTTTGTTTGGGCTTATATAGCCGGCTTATTTGGTTTTGGGCTTATATAGCTGGCTTATGTCTTATTTGTTTTTAGGCTTATATTTCATAAGCTCACTTTTTATGGCTTTTTTTGAAACTTTTCGGCTTATATAAGTTATTATGACATAATAAACTTATATAGTTATATAAGCCGAAAAGTTTCAAAATAAGCCATAAAAAGTGAGCNAAAAAAAAAAAAAAAAAAAAAAACAAAAAAAAAAAAAAAAAAAAAAAAAAAAAAAAAAAAAAAAAAAAAAAAAAAAAAAAAAAAAACAAAAAAAAAAAAAACAAAAACCATAAAAAAAGAATACCAAAAAAAAAAAAAAAAAAAAAAAAAAAAAAAAAAAAAAAAAAAAAAAAAAAAAAACCCTTAATGTCAATGCTTTTCTCAACATTTTGAAGTTTAGTAAATAGTGACAAGGAAATGAGTAACTAACAGTAGCTATCTATATAAGTAAATTAAACTTCATTTCCAACATTCAATCATCTTATCTATCACCTAGTATACCTAACAAAATAGTTAAAAACATGTCACATATGAAATAAAATGCAAATGAAGAACCTTACTTTAAGAAAACCGATGGAAGGGAGGGACTTATGAGAGTCAGCAAAGGCATGCACATGACGGAACTCAGCACAGGAAGGATGATGTGTTGCTGACGGATAAAATACGTCTGAGAATAATACTCCACCCGAGATTTGCATAGCTGTAGTTGCTAATTGGAATAGAAAAAAAAGGGGGCTGTGTTATAAGAGTTTGAGATATTTTTTAAAAGGAAGGAAATGTTACTTGTGGAGAAGAAGATTTTGGCACTCTACTACTACTCAACGACGTGTTTTATTGGACTTTTTAGTACAGCCCATGTCCTCTCCTCAGCCCTTATTTTTATACCGTCGACAAAATTATTTTTATACGCATCTATCTCACACGTAATATCTCACAAATATTTTTAACGAAACTTAAACCCACAACATTTTTATTGATAGCGATTCACGTATCTCTACACAAAAGGGCTTGAGTGTTTCTTAAACTAATTGACCATGTTAATTTATTATACTATGTGCAATGTGCTTTGGTAATTAAGGTCCACATAACTTTCATCGGTTGGATCGGATGATGTTGTGTATTTTTGTAAGCTAATAAACCATCTTGATTTGTACTTTTTAAAACATTGTACACTAGTTGTTATTAGACTATTGTTGTTGTATCAGCGTCGCGCCAACTTCTCTTTTCAAGTTTTCATACCAACCACTTTTTACAATAAAATCTGCTATTTATAGATATATATTAGTTGGGTTTTTCTAACTTGTGCCTTAGGGGCACAAGTTAAGCACACCATAAGTACACAAGGGCCCACGAAATAGTACACATGGATCCACATAAAAGTACAGACAAGTGTACTTTTATGTAAGTCCCAATGTACTTTTGATGTACTTTTGGTGTGCTTAGAAAAACCCATATTAGTTATAAGAAGAAAAAAAGAATAAGCTCATCATAAGAAAGTCGAACCTAGTGACTAACAATGGTGAGCAAGATCGATTTAAGTCCGAAACCATTTGCAGTTGTTATATGCAAATGACTTTATTAAAAGTATTTATTAACTTATAAAACTTTCTTAAACAATGATGTTACACCAAACTTTGACCTATTATTTACTCATTAAACAATACACTTTATGCGCTTCACCCACAGACATCCAACTCCATGTAATATTGTCAAATTGGTACGCCAATAAATTTATAAATTTAATCCTGAAAGTTATACATATAGTCAAAGAAGTATCGTTCGTTGTTCAAGACTACATTTCTATTTGCTTTTTTATGGATTAAGATCCTCTCAAGTTATGGTTAAACATGATTGATCATGTTACAATTGTTGTGAGAAGAAATAAGCAACGGGCCTTTGATTTTTATTAAAGAAAAAGTTTTATTCATTTAACTTATTTGTGATTGGTGAACATATATATCATGTTTGACTCAACTTAAGAGAATCCAAACCTTTTTTTATATATACAAAAACTAAATAAATATTCAAAAACGTAAGCTTAATCCGGCCGGTTATAATATGCAAATTTATATGAAACACTACTCTTAGTACGGTTTCATATATCAGAAGACACTTGGAACAAAATTGAAGCATAGATATGTCATAATACTTAGGTGGTAAAAGGTTAATATTCAGTAACGTTACCGACCCGCAATCGGCTACACACATTTTTATAATATGGAGCCTATATAACTCACTCAGCGGTTGTGGCTACAGAAGTGCCAAAAATCGAACCCTTGACCCTGTGCTTGTTAGGTGGCTGAGATATGTCATATTAGTATATTTTACCCATCACATGATAGAGTGTTCTTGTAAAATACATAATCTTTACGAACTTGTTATATCGTCATCGATGTGAAATGACATATTCAGTGCTATTATTTCTCATATTAGTAGAGCACACATAGATGGCAAATGGAAGAAGCTTACATGTTAGCTAGACAACTTCAAGCATAAGTTAACCTACTTGGGGGATCAGAGGATCGATGCCAGTACACATTTTTAAGGAACACAATCAGAGTTTAAGGCACATGGAAAACTAAATGTATATGGTCTGTTGTTTTGATAAGTACTCCGTATAAGTTATGGTTTTATGCTAGGTTGGTATAGGGTTGATAAGAGGAAAAAAACTACAGTAAAAATCAACAAAATACACTTCTTCTAATAGCGGCATTCAAGGTGTACACAAAGTGACAAAACTGTCAAAACCGACTGATTTGGCCGGGTTAACTAGTGTAGTCTCGACGAGCCGGTTTGTAAAAATGTAAACCAAGTTGTAAACCCGTTAAACCTGGTTCGGGCCTAATTCAAAACTGTGACTAACTGTCTCAGCCTAGTTCACATTATTGTTTATGTATATTTTCATTACTACACTACAAACGCAAAGCTTGACTTATGGTTCAACATTTCCACAAAGATGCTCAAATTTTGAAATGTATCAACTAGGGCATCAAATTTCTTTGTTTGACTACGTTAGTTTGACAATAAGCGTAGTTAATTTTCTCTCGCTCTTGGATCCGCTTTAGCTCAATTACACATGCATGGTTTGGCCTATAGAGATATTTCAACTGGTTTTTTTAGACCATATTTTTTTGAGACTATTTAACATATTAGACGAATACCCGTATAAAGCAACGGTGTATAGCGACAAATAATTATACTTGTGGATCTAGTGTGACTCTTGATGCAACACTTACGGATTCAATTTGTATTCATTGCGATAAAATAGTTTGAGTTATAAACGAAAATTGATAAAAGTTTAAGGATTAAAGTCATTAAACAATATATAAAATATTACGGAGTAATTTAGTGGTTGATGTTATTACCATTGTTAATAAAAGGTATTATAGATTTATATGTTTACACATTACTCAAATTTAAAGAATAGTTATACATACATTATAAGAGAAGAAGAATTCGCAACTTGAATTCGCAACTATATGAGAAGAAAGAATTCGCACACAATGGTACAACTAGGCTACAAGCCATTTGATACAACTTTTTCACTCTTATTGCTTATATACCATGCACCTTGAAGGAGCTTTTCTTGTCTGGGGATATAATCTTTGATAGGAACGAGTGGAGTGCTAGAATAAGATTAGGAGGTTAGATTGTGGGTTTAGAGTTGTTTAGCTTGTTCCCTTTTAGCTTTTTATGCGCGTTGTAGTAGCCCCTTTATTCTATTTTGCCTTTGCCTTCGCTTTAGGTAGATAGCCCATTTGCTTTATGCCTGTTCGAAATTAGTTGCGCCCGTAGGTCCTTTTTTATTTTGGCCATGTTTCCCTGCTTTGGCTTATGCCCGCTTGTCCTCGCTCCCTTTGCTTTCTTGCTTATGTACGCCTTTTTCATTTATGCTTCTAGCTGTATCTTTGAGCTTTTTGTGGGTTTCCACGATTTATTTCATATGTTGCCTTGCGGTGTATGCCTATTTGCCTCTTTTTATTATTATTATTATTATATTTTTTTTGATAACCATGGTTTCCGACCTTTTGGCCGATTAATCAACAGGGTTTGAACCCACCTCCACACAAAATCAAACCAGGTAAAGCTCTCCCTTTTCAGGAGGCTGGTGTGACCACTTCAATAGTTTCTCTTGTCATGTGTCATATGCTTTCTTATCGTTCTCTACCATGTTTACTTTGCATTATCCTGTATCCACATATTTTTTAATCACTATCACACTTACATTCGCATTGCCGAAGGTCTTTCAGAAAACAATCTTCTTACTCTCGGGTTCACCCAAGTGGTAGGAGTATGATGTCTACATTCTACCTCCCTATACCCCGCTCATGCGGGATTGGATATCGTTGTTGTACCACCTATCACCTATATTTCTAGTGCCGTCCCGGAGATTTTGAAGGCCCTATGCTATTTCGCAAAAGAGGCCCCTAAAACCCAAAATTTTAAGCTAATGCAAAATAAATTTATTAACATTCTAAAAAATGCTATAAGTATCCATGTATGTTAATTTAACGATGACAAAATTCTTTCAATCATAGGACCACACATTACACTGTATACGCATTATTCATAAAGAAAACTATGTAACTGTTTGTTTACTAATTGATATTGATGTTACGAGTTGAGTTTTCTTATACTAACAAAGTCAATTATATAGCATTGTATCATTGTATTAAGTTTCAAATTTATCCAGTGATTCTAATTTATTCAAACATCATATAACAAAAGCGCAGAACTCAAACAAGAATTTAAAATTAGCTCATTCACAATCCCAATAGTTGTAAATTATACTAGTTCAAAAGCTAGTAAAGTAATAAGGAAATTACAGTAAAACCTCTATAAATTAATACTCGATAAATTAATAACCTCGATAAAATTAATAATTTGTCCAGTTCCAACTTGGGACCAGTACAAATTTGAACCCCAATCGATAAAATAATAAAATAATATGTTTTTTAAGCCACAGTGTATATATAATTAGTCCCAACGAAACTATAAATTAATAATTACTAAAAATTCCATATCTATGTATATATGCGTGTATGTGAGAGATACACTTCAAAATCCTAAGATTAATTAGTAAAAAATGAATTCATTATCACTTGTTATTTTTTGTTGAACTTCAAATCTATATTGAGTTTATTTCAAAATCTCCTTATTGCACTAAAGTGTTGGTTTGTTATCTCGTATTGCAACAAAAAGTGTTAAATTTACTTTCATAAAGTGTGAATATGAATGCATAAAATTTTAATTGGAACTTGTTTTTCAAATTTATTTTTCATCTCTAACGAGTATACATTGTATCTAGTAATCTAGTATATTACACTTGAAAATTTAAAGGTAATATGTAAAACCTCTTTAAATTAATAAATTATTAATTTATCGATATAATAATATTTCACTAAATTAATAAAATATCTCGGTCCCAACAATATTAATTTATAGAGGTTTTACTGTAAACTAAAGAAAATGGGATTAATAAAAACTAAAGATGAGAACCTCTTTGTGAGAACTTGCGAAATCGTATGAATGATGATGCAATGATGATGCCGAATGTCGAATCCGAATGCGTAACACTTTAGGCGAATACCTTAAATGCTCCGTTTCAGTTTTTTATGAGCCCTTTATCCCCACCCTCTACTTTTTTATCCCCACCCCCCCCCCCTAATTTTTTATTATTTTTTTATTTTTTTTTATTTTTATAATTTTGCTAATATAAAAAAATATAAACCTGAAAGTGCGGAACAGAAAATATAAAGTTTAATATATCAAACGCTTAAAACTGTCAAAAATACGGAACAGAAACTGACAAAAAACTGTGTTGTACTGAAATAAAAGAGAGACAGAGAGGGGACAAAAAGAATATTCCCCACTAGGCGTATGGTACACAACCCGTTTTTTATATATAGACTTTGCCGCCAGTCCGCCACCAAACAAAACAAAAGTCGGACCAGGATTGCAATGGGCTTTTTACACGCTATACAATTATTAGAACAAGGCCCTTGTTACAGTTGGTTACTTTGCACAAGCCCAAATCCGGCCGTGTATATTTCATATTAGCATTGAATGACTAATTCATTTAAAAATCAGATGATGACATGTAACAAAGATAAGACATTAATCATTTTNAATTTTTTATTATTTTTTTATTTTTTTTTATTTTTATAATTTTGCTAATATAAAAAAATATAAACCTGAAAGTGCGGAACAGAAAATATAAAGTTTAATATATCAAACGCTTAAAACTGTCAAAAATACGGAACAGAAACTGACAAAAAACTGTGTTGTACTGAAATAAAAGAGAGACAGAGAGGGGACAAAAAGAATATTCCCCACTAGGCGTATGGTACACAACCCGTTTTTTATATATAGACTTTGCCGCCAGTCCGCCACCAAACAAAACAAAAGTCGGACCAGGATTGCAATGGGCTTTTTACACGCTATACAATTATTAGAACAAGGCCCTTGTTACAGTTGGTTACTTTGCACAAGCCCAAATCCGGCCGTGTATATTTCATATTAGCATTGAATGACTAATTCATTTAAAAATCAGATGATGACATGTAACAAAGATAAGACATTAATCATTTTGGTAAGGCGTTAATCGACAATCTATAGTTGATAATAATACTTGTATATCATTTCACGTATTATATCATCAACAAAGCTGTTTTGGTACCTCGACAAAAAGCTCCCACATATGACTTGAAAGACAAAAGTTAACATCCAACACACACACACACACACACACAAGCCCAGGAACAACTAGGTAAAGTGACAAATAATCAACAAAGATCACTCGTATTTCATACATCTTTAATCAACATACATAGTTTTAGCCAGAAGCTCTAAATTTGTATTGACAAAAAGCTTCCACATATGACTGAAAGACAAAAATAAATTGATAACATCCAAGATATACAAAAAAAATTAATACACTACTAGGTAACAGAACAAATAATCCACAAAAATCACTCATATTTCATACACATCTAATCAACATAATACACAAAACAAATGAAATTTGGGACATCCAAACAACCATAGCAAAAACAATAGCTAGCTAATACTGAAGAATAAGGCGTCGAGAACAAATAGTACAATAATACTTGCGTTTGGTCTTGTAAGACAAAGGCACAAAACACAATCTCCACTGGCTTTCAACATCCACCGCTTGAATCATCCCGCCGCAATATGGACATGATCCTGGTGCCTGTTTTTGTCCTATGATCATCTCATTCTCATCACACATAAACACCAAACACATCTCTTAGTTTATATATTCCCTTCAAATTATTTCGTTTGTAAGAGATATACTTGTAGAACAATAACCAACTATGCTAACGAGCCTTATATATAGAAATTACAACAATTGTGTCTCGAAGCTATAGAAAGTACTAGAGTTGCAAAATTATTAACTATAATTATGTTGTTACTATTTATAGGAAGTGGAGTTGTATGATTGATTAGGGGTCGAGAATGTTCTGTGTACACGTGGTGGTATTATCTATCGACTGTCTAGAATGTGTCAGGTGCTATGAAGATGATATTTGTACATATTCTAGATAAAGTTGTGTAAAATGTTCGGTTGTGGCGAGTGCGTGTTCATATTGTGTAAATATGTGTATTATGCCTCGCGTGCAACCAACGCTTGACACGTCGTGGTTTTCGAGTTTTGTTCTTTTCGTAAATGAAATTGGTAACGTGAAAGATCTTTCTAGTATACAAATAAATATCATAGAGCTTCAAGAATCATAGAGGTCAAAAGGTTGAGCAATAAGCTGATATACTTAATATGGATCTACTTTAGTTGAAAATATTTTGAGCTAAAATTAGAAGTTGAAGCTAAAGCTTTAGGTAAATGATACTTGAAGAAGCTTGTTTATTGGTAATTATATCATGAACTTTGTTTACTAAACAAAGGGTTTCGGTCATTTTCATCGAAGAAGGCCACCCGTGTGTTTTGCACGATAACCACAAACCTATGATACTCATCGTAATACTAACCGGTAAGCATAATGGTGAAACATTTACGGTTAATAAAAATGGGACAAAATTTACAAAGTTTAATATAAGTGGAACAACTATAAATCTCAACCACCCAAATAGAATATTCCTTCACCAAATTCTTTTTTTCTTATTTAAAATAGAAAGTGGACAATTATTTTAAAACATCTCAAAAAAGAAATATGGATTTTTTTAATTATTTTTTCTATTTTTTTTCGGGACTTAAGAAGTACTCCGTATGATATAATCCATCATTCCTCAACATTTTGAGGTTAATGACACCATAATGCTCTAAAATATCTCTTTTTCTCTACATTCATTATGTAGTTTTTTCTTCCCAAAACTCCCATATAATAACTTTTGAGTTAATTTCATATATCGTCCTTGTGGTTTGTCGAATTTAACGAAAATGGTCCCTAGAAATAAAATTTAACGGATCCTCTCTCTGTGAGTTTGACCCATATTGGGTTTGGTCCCTATGGTTTTCATTTTTTCAATCCTCACCCTATGGTTTTTGACCCGTATCGGGTTTGGTCCCTGTAGTTTGCATTTTTTTTACTACTGCCAGGGACCAAACCCAATACGGGTCAAACCACAGGGAGATAATTCGTTAAATTTTCTTTCTAGGGATCATTATCGTTAAACCCGACAAACCACAGGGACGATTTATGAAATTAACTCTTTTCTTTTTCTTTTATCTCCAATCTTCAAATCGTTCATATATATTCTCTGTATTTTTTCTTCTTGTAATTTAATTAAATATAATTTTTGTCTTAATCATACACAATATTGCTATTAGATTAAATGAAAACTAAAAAACAGATCATTTTTTGTCAAAAAGAGTTTGTATGAGATCAATTCTACTAAAAAATTAAATATAGAAAGCTATGCCAAGAAGATATACGTTTTGATAAAATTACGCAAGATAGCATGTTTTTAAAGGACTGACCGGAAATTTTATTTAAACTGTGTAAGCTTCTAACTGTTAATAACTTAATCTTCTAAGAATCTACCGTGTAAATCTACAGCACGTTGGTGTTTGCTTTGCCTTTGTTGAGTTTAAGGCGTCAGTGGTGTTCACAAGGCTATCGAGGTTTGAGTCTCATTTCAGTTCTTACCTTTCACTTGCATTTATTAAAATAACATTCGGCAGGGGCGGATCTAATCATTGGCTACGTGTGGCACGTGCCACATACGGTTGTGGCTGACGAAGTGTAGTTCTCTTGTAAAAATTTCTGATTTTTAAAAAGTGCTACACTCACTTGTGAGAGAAAAATGGTTTTGAAGTTTGTTTTAGAAGAAAAAGAAAGAAGACTAGAGGTTGAAGATGGTTACTGGATATGTATGTAGTAAATGTTATTGTAGCTTTTTGTATTCTAGGTAAATTTTTGTCATTATGCATGCACATAGGTAGATGAGCCATAGGGGTCAAGTTATACACAGTAAGCAGTAGCTAATAATTTTTTTTTTGAGCAAATCCTATTACTTAGTACCTTTATTTTACTTTACATTTTCTGAAAAGGTATAACTATAAAATGTGTGACCAATTAATTCACGGGGTTTGAACCCAACGCCACACAGGCTCAAACCAGGTAAAGCCCTCACTTTTCAGAAGGTTGGCGCGGCCACTTAAATTTGTTTATATTACTTTCACACTATGTTTATATTACAATGATGCGCAAACTAACCATCAAAAACAGGTTTATCATAATTTACGAACAATTAAAAATTAAAAATTATTCGCGAAGCGAAGCGAGCCAAAATTCGTGCCACACATGAACCAAAATCCTGCATCCGCTACATTCGCCTCATCCATGTATTGTTTACATCAAATGGTTGACATTTAGATGATCATGCAAACGGAACATGTCTAAATTTAGATTGTTATGTTAGATTCTCAATCAAATAAATCTCAACATTTTTTTTTTTTTTTTCAAAACTGCAAGTAAATTTTGGTTTGACTTACTTGCCAAAGCTGCTGCTAAATCCTCTGATGCCAGTCTCATTCTATAAATAAAGTCATTGGTGACAAAAACAACACATAGATAATCTTGAAAAATACACACATAGTAGATGGCAATCAATATGGAAAATCAAATGGTTTAGTATAATCAACCCATGCTGATAGTGTACACTTTGTTGGTTATACTTGATAATGTATCGTTTGGAAGCCTTTAGCGAAAATATGATCTACGAATTTCGGATGTCTAAAGTTTTGAATAATGGTTTTATGCATTGGAATATCCGAAATTAGGTAGCTGAACGTTTTGGATTTTTGTAAAACTTACATATGAGCTCCAATCTCATTATATTTTTTAGTATTCCTACTCCCAATACCCAATATGAACTAAACACCCCCTTAGTACATCTTAGAATTTGTATTTCAATAATATCTCATGTTACGTAATAATTTTCAATAAAATAATTATGAGTTCAAGTTTTGCAATAAACATGTGAGAAAAATTTACGTCAGATAAATTTGTCACATATACGAGCTATTTAGTTGAAAGTGAAGGGAAAAAAAAAAAAAAAAAACAGCAAGGGGGTGTTTGTTTCGGCTTATATAGCTGGCTTATGGCTTATTTGGTTTTGGGATTATGTTTCACAAGGTCACATTTTGTGGCTTATAGAAATTTATTATGTCATAATAAACTTATGTAAGTAAAAAATTTTCAGAACAAATCACAAAATGTAAGCGTATAAAACATAAGCTCAAAACCAGATAAGCCATAAGCCAACTATATAATCTTAAACAAACATCATGGGGCTTGTGGTCTAGTGGTAAAGGCTTAAGTAGTTAAGCGAGCCCAAGTGAGAGTAGTACCGGTTTGGGTGACCGACCGGGAAGTCCTTACTTGGGAACCACAAGCTCTAATGATATCAGGCGAATCGG
>LBNU01004041.1:161867-181081 GCA_014162995.1 Artemisia annua | reverse complement strand
TTAGCCAGACAACCACCTTGCATTAAAAAGGCAGGAAGAAATCCAAGCATATATTTAATGTGATTTTAGCAAATGAAAAGCACTTGGGTGTGCCATAACCCACATGATCTCCAGACACTGTGCTATATACTGAACCAGTTTTTTTTTCATGTTGACTTTAGGTCATATTGAGATTTTTTTTAGGTCAACTGAGATGGAGTTAGACCATAAATGTGTGTAACATCAGTTTAGGTCATAAGGTGCACTGGGGTCAGCTTCGGAGTCGGGTTAGTGAAACGTATCAAAATGGGCTTGGGTGAAACGTATGCAAAAGTGGGTTGGGTGCACGTGTCACAACAAGGGATTAATACAACAAATCTTTAAAGATTATGGAATTGGCCTAAAATCCTAAATTAGTACCTAAGTAGCCAATCTAGTGTACGGCAAGCCCTACAAATCCCGTAAATAGTCGATAATGAGAAGAAGATCGGAGAACGAATAGCGCCGAGTGGGTATGATAAGGTGATAAGACATTTCCTCAACCAAGAAATGCCGAAAGCGCAGTGTTATTACCCCGGCATGGTACACATGTAATTCCACATATGATATAACCCATAAAGACATTCAGACCCAAAACCAAGGTCGCCGAAGGCGCATGGGTATACCCGATAAGTAGCTCTGCATATGCGATTGTTTAATCTGGACGATTTTGGAACGAAGAGAGGAAGGAGCGGGATAAGCAAAACTCGAAGATTAACGAATTTGTGTGTACCATGACGCTGCCGTATGTTCAGCTCTTAGCAGCGTAGTTTAAAGGCTTCTTGAAGAATGTTTGAAACAGATGGATTAGGTAGGGTGTTGAGGCAAGACAAGTAGGATAGGTTTTCAGGTTTGTGTCCAAGAGATTTTAGATAAGGATTATACAAAACCAAATTCTTTGATACACATCACACTACCAACCAACCTTTTTTCAATTTTTATGTTACTTCAAGAACCAATTGTTTAAAAGAAAACAAAACTCTAAATTTTATATTCATTAGCATTTTGAGAACATTAGCCATCACTGCACCATCTGCATCCTATATAAACATGGTCAGCCTCCATATACAAACACCCATAACCCACCATGACCTCCTCCACCATTCCCATTCTCCTTCTTTCTGTTCTTCTATTTCATTTAGCTGATGCAGCCATGTTTGACATTCGGAACAACTGTCCATACACCGTTTGGGCTGGTGCAGTGCCTGGTGGTGGCCGACAGCTCAACACAGGCCAAACCTGGTCTTTATATGTCGCACCAGGTACGTCACAAGCCCGTATATGGCCTAGAACCAATTGCAACTTCGATGGGTCGGGCCGAGGCCGGTGTCAGACTGGTGACTGCAATGGCCTCCTACAGTGCCAAAACTATGGCACACCACCTAACTCATTGGCCGAATACGCTTTAAATCAATTTAATAATCTTGATTTCTTTGACATATCTCTTGTCGATGGGTTCAACGTGCCAATAGAATTTAGCCCCAATTCTGGTGGGTGCACACGGGGAATCGTATGTACTGCAGACATCAATGGCCAGTGCCCTAACGAATTACGGGCTCCCGGTGGGTGTAATAACCCTTGTACCGTGTTTAAGACTGATCAATATTGTTGTAACTCTGGAAGTTGCGGGCCGACTGATTTTTCTAGATTTTTTAAGGATCGTTGTCCTGATGCATATAGTTACCCTAAGGATGACCAAACTAGCACATTTACGTGCCCAGGTGGAACCAACTATAGGGTTGTGTTCTGTCCTTCCAATGGTATTCAAAATATAGCAGGTGGAATAAACAGTATATAAGTCTAAGTGGCCTAATTGTAAGGCTCGTCATGATAAACTGTAACTGCATCAAACACCCACTTTGGTGCAGTTCACAACTATGTAATAAAGATTATAAACTTTGTAATGTTATGTGATTTGGTTTGCATTTGCATTCAAAGTAATCAAGAACCAATTTGATTAGTTTTATAATTAGTTGTATACTAACTTTAGAAAAACATTCGCATGTTTCATCCAAAAGTTGACCAGTTTGACCTCTTCACATAGTTATTTATGCTCAAACTTGATCAATTTTCAGACTAAAGTATAGGAATGCCAGTTTAGTTTCAAAATTAGCCGGTTGTTACTTCGTACGGGTCAAGATCAAGGAGAAATAGGAACAAAAGTACAAAACTGAGAAAATAAGAATGAAAGGACAAAACTTAGGGCTGAACTTGTTACAAAGTCTATTGCTTTGTATCAATAATACAAGTTTATTTATTTGGTTTTAGTGCAATTTGGCACGTGCCACACGTAGCCAATGATTAAATCTACAGCACGTTGGTGTTTGCTTTGCCTTTGTTGAGTTTAAGGCGTCAGTGGTGTTCACAAGGCTATCGAGGTTTGAGTCTCATTTCAGTTCTTACCTTTCACTTGCATTTATTAAAATAACATTCGGCAGGGGCGGATCTAATCATTGGCTACGTGTGGCACGTGCCACATACGGTTGTGGCTGACGAAGTGTAGTTCTCTTGTAAAAATTTCTGATTTTTAAAAAGTGCTACACTCACTTGTGAGAGAAAAATGGTTTTGAAGTTTGTTTTAGAAGAAAAAGAAAGAAGACTAGAGGTTGAAGATGGTTACTGGATATGTATGTAGTAAATGTTATCGTAGCTTTTTGTATTCTAGGTAAATTTTTGTCATTATGCATGCACATAGGTAGATGAGCCATAGGGGTCAAGTTATACACAGTAAGCAGTAGCTAGTACTACGATCGTATTTTTCTTGATAAAAAATACTTGAAGCATTTTCCTATTAATAAATTTTTTTTTTGAGCAAATCCTATTACTTAGTACCTTTATTTTACTTTACATTTTCTGAAAAGGTATAACTATAAAATGTGTGACCAACTAATTCACGGGGTTTGAACCCAGCGCCACACAGGCTCAAACCAGGTAAAGCCCTCACTTTTCAGAAGGTTGGCGCGGTCACTTAAATTTGTTTATATTACTTTCACACTATGTTTATATTACAATGATGCGCAAACTAACCATCAAAAACAGGTTTATCATAATTTACGAACAATTAAAAATTAAAAATTATTCGCGAAGTGAAGCGAGCCAAAATTCGTGCCACACATGAACCAAAATCCTGCATCCGCTACATTCGCCTCATCCATGTATTGTTTACATCAAATGGTTGACATTTAGATGATCATGCAAACGGAACATGTCTAAATTTAGATTGTTATGTTAGATTCTCAATAAAATAAATCTCTAACATTTTTTTTTTTCAAAACTGCAAGTAAATTTTGGTTTGACTTACTTGCCAAAGCTGCTGCTAAATCCTCTGATGCCAGTCTCATTCTATAAATAAAGTCATTGGTGACAGAAACAACACATAGATAATCTTGAAAAATACACATATAGTAACCACTTAAGGGTGGTCTAGTGGCAAAAGGGCTTGTGACTATCACTCTAAAATGTGTGAGATCTCAAGTTCAATTCCTGCTAGGTGCAAACAATTAAGAGGCCACGCCAACCTCCTGAAAAGGGAGGGCTTCACCTGGTTTGAGTTTGTGTGGCGGTAAGTTCAGACTCTGTGGATTAGTCGGCCAAAAAGTCGGAAACCATGGTTATCAAAAAAATAAAATAAAAAATACACACATAGTAGATGGCAATCAATATGGAAAATCAAATGGTTTAGTATAATCAACCCATGCTGATAGTGTACACTTTGTTGGTTATACTTGATAGTGTATCGTTTGGAGGCCTTTAGCGAAAATATGATCTACGAATTTCGGATGTCTAAAGTTTTGGATAATGGTGTTATGTATTGGAATATCTGAAATTAGGTAGCTGAATGTTTTGGATTTTTGTAAAATTACATATGAGCTCCAATCTCATTATATTTTTTAGTATTCCTACTCCCAATACCCAATATGAACTAAACACCCCTTTAGTACATCTTAGAATTTGTATTTCAATAATATCTCATGTTACGTAATAATTTTCAATAAAATAATTATGAGTTCAAGTTTTGCAATAAACATGTGAGAAAAATTTACGACAGATAAATTTGTCACGTATACGAGCTATTTACTTGAAAGTGAAAGGAAAAAAAAACAGTAAGGGGGTGTTTGTTTCGGCTTACATAGCTGCCTTATGACTTATTTGGTTTTGGGCTTATGTTTCACAAGGTCACATTTTGTGGCTTATAGAAATTTATTATGTCATAATAAACTTATGTAAGTAAAATTTTTTAGAATAAATCACAAAAAGTAAGCTTATAAAACATAAGCTCAAAACCTGATAAGCCATAAGCCAACTATATAATCTTAAACAAACACCCTTTAGAAAAACTTAGGGGGTGTTTACTAAATTAAGAGGTTCCATATGAACCTCTTAATTAGCCTCTTATTTGAGAGAGTGAAGCTTTAATGCTTCCCCTAATTAAGAGGTATTAAGGGTTTGGGCCCACTTTTCTTCCCCACTAAGAAGAAAAGAAACACTTAATCGAGTATGGACTTATGTAGTCTAGAAAAATGTCATGGACTTATGGGGTGCAATAGAGTTTGACTTTTAATTTGTCAAACACCAACAACCCAATGGCGACTCTCCATTCACCACGTTACATCCCACATTTCACTTCATTCAAAACGACGTCGTACAGGACCCCACTCCCCAACCTCCACTTTCGCCGCCACACCATGGCCGCCGCCACCGACAACACAACAGAAACTCCAACCACCGATGTGCTAGTGCAGTACGTGGTACTCCGAAGAGACCTGATTGACACGTGGCCGTTAGGGAGTGTGGTCACGCAAGGATGTCATGCCTCCGTGGCAGCTATCTGGTCACATAAAGATGACCCTCATACTATGGATTATTGTAGCCCCAATAATATCGATTCAATGCATAAGGTATAACTATATATATAACATGGGTTTTTCTAGCTTGTCCAGAGGGCACAAGATAAGCACGCCAAAAGTACATATGAACCCACATAAAAGTACACTTGTCTGTACTTATACTTTTATGATAATCTAATGTACTTTTCCGTACTTTTTTTGGGTCCGTGTGTACTTATGGTGTGCGTAACTTGTGCCCTAGAAAAACCCATATAATATACTTGAAACTTAATTGTGCTCAATCACTCAATGTATTATGATTGTGTTCTAAATTTATTAGTCTTATGTTTATGTTAGTGCAAATATGTTTATTATTATTATTATTATTATTATTATTATTATTATTATTATTATTATTATTACTATTATTATTATTATTATTATTATTATTATTATTATTATTATTATTATTATTATTATTAGCATTATTATTCGCATTCTCATTATTTTTATTATTACTATATTATTATTATTATTATTATTATTATTATTATTATTATTATTATTATTATTATTATTATTATTATTATTATTTTTATTATTATTATTATTATTTTTATTATTATTATTAGTATTATTTTTCTTATTCTTATTATTATTATTATTATTTTATTATTATTATTATTATTATTATTATTATTATTATTATTATTATTATTATTATTATTATTATTATTATTATTATTATTATTATTATTATTATTATTATTATTATTATTATTTTAACTGATTTGTCTCTTTTTTTCAAAACTGCAAGTAAATTTTGCTTTGACTTACTTGCCAAAGCTACTGCTAAATCCTGTGATGCCAGTCTCATTCTGTACATAAAGTCATTGGTAACAAAACAACACATAGATAATCTTGAGAAACACACACATAGATAGATGACAATCAATATGGAAAATCAAATGGTTTAGTATAATCAACCCATGCTGATAGTGTACACATTGTCAGTGTATCGTTTGGAGGCCTTTAGCGAAAATATGATCTACGATTTTTGGATGTCTAAAGTTTTGGATAATGGTTTTATGTGTTGGAATATCCGAAATTAGGTAGCCGAATGTTTTGGAATTTTGTAAAACTTACATATGAGTTCCAAAGCCTCATTTCATTATATTCTTTAGTATTTCTACTCCCAGCACTCAATATGAACTAAACACCTCCATAGTACAACTTAGAATTTGTATTTCGATAATATCTCATGTTACGTAATAATTTTTAATAAAATAATTATGAGTTCAAGTTTTGCAATAAACATGTGGGAAAAATTTACGTTAGATAAATTCATAAATTTGTCAAGAATACGAGCTATTTAGTTGAAAGTGAAAAAAAAAAATAAAAAAAATGTAAGGGGGTGTTTGTTTTGGCTTACATGCTGGCTTATGGCTTATTTGGTTTTGGGCGTATGTTTCACAAGCTCACATTTTGTAGCTTATAGAAATTTATTATGTCATAATAAACTTATTAGTTATAATGCCCGCGCACGCGCGAGTTTTTTTTTAAAATTTTTTTGAATCATATATTTTTATTTATTAAAAAACAAATAATTTAATCTTTTTTTGTTTGATTTATGATGTTTAATTATAGTTTTTTATTATTAAAGATAATTATTTAAAAATTTTAATTCTACTGTTAATTGCATCTTATCTATATTTTTTGTATTTATCTTCTACTTGTGTTATAGATAAATATAAAATGTTACTTAATAAAAAAATAATATTTTTCTTTAAATAAAATTATTACTAAATAAGGTATGATTTGATTTTTTTGAAATGAAAAAGTCCCCACTTAGGGTTTTGTTTTATTATATAAAAGATGTAAGTAAAATTTTTTTAGAATAAATCACAAAATGTAAGCTTATAAAACATAAGCTCAAAACCAGATAAGCCATAAGCTAACTATATAATCTTAAACAAACACCCCTGAGAAAACACTTAAATCTTTTTTTTTTTTTGAACTTACCTGAGAAAAACTTAATCGAGTATGGACTTACGTATTCTCTAAAAAAAAAAAAAAAAAAAAAAAGTTGTGTGACTTATGGAGTGCAATAGAGTTTGACTTTTAATTTGTCAAACACCAACAACCCAATGGCCACTCTCCATTCACCACGTTACATCCCACATTTCACTTCATTCAAAACGTCGTCGTACAAGAACCCACTCCCCACCCTCCACTTTCGCCGCCACACCATGGCCTCCGCCGCCGCCACCGACGCAACAGAAACTCCGACCACCGATGTGCTAGTCCAGTACGTGGTACTCCGAAGAGACCTGATTGACACGTGGCCGTTAGGGAGTGTGGTCACGCAAGGATGTCATGCCTCCGTGGCAGCTATATGGTCACATAAAGATGACCCTCATACTATGGATTATTGTAGCCCGAATAATATCGATTCAATGCATAAGGTATATAACTGTATATATAACATGGGTTTTTCTAACTTGCCCCGAGGGCACAAGATAAACACGCCAAAAGTACATATGAACCCACATAAAAGTACACTTGTCTATACTTATACTTTTATGATAATCTAATGTACTTTTCCGTACTTTTTCGTGGGCCCTGTATACTTATGGTATGCTTAACTTGTAGGGCACAAGTTAAAAAACCCATAAAATATGCTTAGAAACTTAATTGTGCTCAATCACTCAATGTATTATGATTGTGTTCTAAATTTATTAGTCTTATGTTTGTGTTAGTGCAAATATGAAGATATTTAAACTAAACAGTCTCTTATGTTTTAATAATGACAAACATGTAGCTTTATAACGTAAAATGCGCAAGTTACTTATTAACCATAAATCGTCAAAGCATGTATTCCTCAACACTTCTCGTCTTTGACTTCTCGAGCCTTATCGTGTTTTAACACAGGTTCGAATATGTTTGTGTTCTAAGATTTTTAGTGTTATGTTTAGTTGATTATCTCAAAAAGGTTTAAATCCATGGGAAAACCGAAGATGTACGGACCCTTCCCCCTTCCCTAAGGACAAGTCAGGAGTTGGTATTGAACCCGTGACCTATATATTTCCAAAGCCGGCAATGCCCCAATGGTTTAGTTGATTATTGAGTGTAGAAGCATGTTAGTATGTTACTAAAAGTTACTACAAAGAAACATGATAACAAGTTTACATTCAAACCGCTAGGCCTATGACTATCACTCTAAGATGTGTGAGGTCTCAAGTTCAATTCCTGCTAGGTGCAAACAACCTTGAAGTGGCCACGCCAACCTCCTGAAAAGGGTGGGCTTTACCCGGCTTGAGTATGTGTGGCGGTGGGTTCAAACCATTTACCTAAAAAAAAGGGTTTACATTCAGTGTACTTGGGTTAGATTAGCGATTCTAAGAATAATAATATGAGGCATCATGCTACTCAAGTTTAGACTCTATGGGAGGAAACAGTGTGTTGTGATTATTCTTGGGTGTATAGCTTCTTTATGTGACAAATTTTGAACGTGCTTTTGAGACATTACATGTATCCCTCGATCTTTCTCACCCGTAATCTCTGTTATAATGAGGATACAACTATTTTCTTTTTAGTAAGTCCAGGACTACATATAATAGTGTTATTAATCAGAACATATCGCTTTGCCTACAAGTCTTATTACAAAATATTGGTGGCAACAGTTTTGATCCAAAGTCTTCCCCTATTTAGGGTATTTTGGAAAATTTAGTATACAAATAGATGTATGGTATTTCATATCTAAGCAATTGTGAAAAACTTAAGAATTATGTCAAAAGCAACTTTATAAGCTGAAATAGGTAGAGATAACAGATAAGGTCACAGCATTGTGTCTTAGATTTCTGGCTCAAGGTACAAACTTCTTTTCGATTGTGGTTGAGTTAAGCTCATTAAGATTGGGGTATGAATTGTGTTTTATTGTTCCCAAGCTGGTTCCTTTAGCAAAACCGTATTTTATTATGAACAGATGACCGATTGTGTCTAAACAAATATTGATATATAATCTTGATGCTATTAGCATACAGTCTCTGATGTTGAAGTTTCCTCTAATGTTTCAAAAAAATTAAATGTCCATGAAATAAGACGGTTATTTTGAATGTGTTGATAGTACAAAACAGTCATAGAAGCTAATAAAATGATAAATGTCATAATGGATGTGGGATTATATCTCCCACCAGGGTGAATTAAGGGTTACGTGTAGAGTTTTTAGTAGTGGACTTACTAACAAACTTGTGGGTTTGGATTGTGTAGGTAACTCTTGAAGTAAAAGGAGAAACGCAGTTAAAGAATTTGTCGGAGAAGCTTACAAGTAATAACATTGCTCATAAGCTTTGGATTGAACAACCTGAAAACTATCCTACTTGTCTTGCCTCCAAACCCTACCCTAAATCCATTGTTTCAACATTCTTCAAGAAGCTTAAACTATGTAAGTGATAGGAACGTATGGTACCAAATTGTTAATCTTGAGTTTTGTTATCGTTTCTTTTCTCAAAATGATAATTAAACAATCGATATCAGAGCTATTATCGGGTATACATGGCTTGCATTTGTTGGTCTGAATGTCTTATCACTTATCATACATGGCTATGGTTTGAATGTCTTATCAATTATGATATTTAGGATTTGTAGGCTTGCCTAACTAGATTGACTACTTAGGCACTATTTAGGATTTTAGGCAATTCCAAATCTTTAAAGATTTGTTGTATTATCCTTGTTGTGACAGTGCACCAACCCATTTTGATACGTTCACCAACCCATTTTGATACGTTCACCAACCCGACTCCCGACTGACAGTGCACCTTATGACCTAAACTGATTTACACACATTTATGGTTACTCATCTCAATATGACTAAAAAAAATCTCAATATGACTAAAGTCACATGAAAAAAAAAACTGGTTCAGTATATAACAGTGTTGGAGATCATGTGGGTTATGCAACAGGGCTTTTATTTGCAAAATCACATTAAATAATATGCTTGGATTTCCTTCCTTTTTAATGCAAGTGGTTGTCTGCTAACAGATTTTAGATAAGGATTATACAAAACCAAATTCTTTGATACACATCACACTACCAACCAACCTTTTTTCTATTTTTATGTTACTTCAAGAACCAATTGTTTAAAAGAAAACAAAACTCTAAATTTTATATTCATTAGCATTTTGAGAACATTAGCCATCACTGCACCATCTGCATCCTATATAAACATGGTCAGCCTCCATATACAAACACCCATAACCCACCATGACCTCCTCCACCATTCCCATTCTCTTTCTTTCTGTTCTTCTATTTCATTTAGCTGATGCAGCCATGTTTGACATTCGGAACAACTGTCCATACACCGTTTGGGCTGGTGCAGTGCCTGGTGGTGGCCAACAGCTCAACCCAGGCCAAACCTGGTCTTTATATGTCGCACCAGGTACGTCACAAGCCCGTATATGGCCTAGAACCAATTGCAACTTCGATGGGTCGGGTCGAGGCCGGTGTCAGACTGGTGACTGCAATGGCCTCCTACAGTGCCAAAACTATGGCACACCACCTAACTCATTGGCCGAATACGCTTTAAATCAATTCAATAATCTTGATTTCTTTGACATATCTCTTGTTGATGGGTTCAATGTGCCAATAGAATTTAGCCCAAATTCTGGTGGGTGCACACGGGGAATTGTATGTACTGCAGACATCAATGGCCAGTGCCCTAATGAATTACGGGCTCCCGGTGGGTGTAATAACCCTTGTACCGTGTTTAAGACTGATCAATATTGTTGCAACTCTGGAAGTTGCGGGCCGACTGATTTTTCTAGATTTTTTAAGGATCGTTGTCCTGATGCCTATAGTTACCCTAAGGATGACCAAACTAGCACATTTACGTGCCCAGGTGGAACCAATTATAGGGTTGTGTTCTGTCCTTCCAATGGTATTCAGAATATAGCAGGTGGAATAAACAGCATATAAGTTTAAGTGGTCTAATTATAAGGCTCGTCATGATAAACTGTAACTGTGTCGAACACCCACTTTGGCGCAGTTGACAACTACGTAATAAAGAATTAAAGATTATAAACTTCGTAATTACGCGAGGTTTTTATGTGATTTGGTTTGCATTTGCATTCAAAGTAATCAAGAACCAATTTGATTAGTTTTATAATTAGTTGTATACTAATTTTAGAAAAACATTTGCATGTTTCGTCCAAAAGTTGACCAGTTTGACCTCTTCACAAAGTTATTTATTCTCAAACTTGATCAATTTCCAGACTGAAATAGAGGAATGCCATGTTTAGTTTCAAAATTAGCCGGTTGTTACTTCTTACGGGTCAAGATCAAGGAGAAAATAAGAAGTACAAAACTTAGGACTGAACTTGTTATGAGTCTATTGCTTTGTATCAATAGTACAAGTTGATCATATTTGGTTTTAGTGCAATTTGGCCGATGGCTAACGTAGCTCTGAGAAAGGATTATATTAGATCATGATCTTGATAAAGATACCTAAACAGACATATATGGTTTTGACTACAAGAAACAATTGGCCAAAAGAAACAACGTTAAGAAACTCACTCTGAAACTGCATCTCATTCTCTACCCTTCAAAGACCATGTTGAACATCCCGTTGTATGCAACAACCACCAATCAACCATTTCTACTTTTATTTTCTTGGCTCTTCTTTTTCGTTTAGCCTATGCAGCCATGTCTGATATTCGGAACATTTGTCCATGCACTGTTTCTCAATATTATGCATATCAGCGAAAACGAATTAGATACTGTTTTTTGCATTTTCAGTGTGAAACATCACAAATTTGAATCCATCTATAACAACCCAATACATATAANAATTCAAGATTTTTCAAAACTCGTTGCCCAGATGCTTTAAGCTACAAAGCTGATCAAACCGGCACATTTTCATGTCCTAGTGGAACCAACTATAATGTTATATTTTGCCCTTAAGCCATTTTATAATAAATCAAACTTTTTGTTTGAAATATATATAGATGAAACAAATGCAGTGAAATGTAATGTACTACGGAGTATAAGTTAAGCCGTTAACAGGGACGGAGCCAGGAATTCTTATTAAGGGGGGCTCAAAAATTTTTCGGTAGTAACATACAATTCCTTGTTTTAGAAGCTGAATTGAAATTTGAATCGTTTGAGATACAGGTTCAATGATATTTTTTACGGTAGTAACATACTACTCCCTCTGTCTCATATTTATAGTCCACATTTCCTTTTTGGGTTGTCCCAAAATAATTGTCCACTTTCCTTATTAAGTAAGAACTAGAGAATCTAGTGGAGGAATTTTCCATTTTAGTGGTTGAAAATTAAAGTATCCCCACTTTTATTAAACTTTGTGATTTCTCTCTCATGACAATAATTTTGGGACGGAGTGAGTATTATTTTATTAGTAGAGAAAATAAACAAAATAGGCCAACATTAGCGCAAGTTGTAGTGAAGATGGGAATCGAAGAAAAAAAAAATGTCCCTGTTTATTAGATATAGGTCACTGACAGGGGTTTGATTAAAGGCTCTGTAAAACATGGACTATTATCCAAGTTATAAAATGAGCTAGTTCTGAAGGCGTCTCGTAGTTTTTCGGGCCTTGTGCCATTATAATGTACGCCTTTTAAACACTAAAAGTTTATGTACGTGTAAATTGAGATTATAAATGTTACAAAAAGTTATTTCAATAAACTCTCCAAAAGACTAGAAAAATGAAGCTAACCATAATTTTTTTTATCAAATTTGTATTCTAAGACCACCTTTCATACAATTTTCAGACAATAAATAAGAGCTATTGTTATTTATAGAATGCATTATACCATTCGTAATAATTTCTCAGTTATGGGCTAAAACTAACAATATTTGAAACCTTTTATACTAGTTTAAAAATAAAAGTAAACAATTGAGACAGAAAGTGTATAGAGTATAAAATATAGGGGGTGAAGTGCAAATGACCTAAAGTTATCTTCTTCTTCACCGGTTTGAATATTCAAACCTCTGTTTATACATATTTGATATTTCTTAGAATCACTTAAAACCAACCGATTACCATTTTCCCTTTTTTTTTTAAATCATATTAGCTTATGCATTAGAGCAAATACTTATCAGATTTGTACGAAAATATGAATTAAATCATTACTGACGTCAAAAATTATGGTGCTCCTACAAAGTTGAAGCCTTGAGCAGTTGAGCACTTCGCAAATGCTCAAATCCAACCCTTCTAGTTGGGCCAGTTGGGGGTGGCCAAGCACCCTCCAGCCCCCCTACTGGCTCCGTCTCTGGNTTCGGAACATTTGTCCATGCACTGTTTCTCAATATTATGCATATCAGCGAAAACGAATTAGATACTGTTTTTTGCATTTTCAGTGTGAAACATCACAACTTTGAATCCATCTATAACAGCCCAATACATATAGGCTATGTTTGGCGCAGAGCTTTTTGGAGCTTTTTGGGGCGATGAGCGGTGAACAATGAGCTTTTTGATTTTTAGTGTTCGTTTGGCAAAAGAGCGGTGAGCTTTGCTATTTTTTAGGAAAGCTCATTTTTCCAATGCTTCTTTAAGAAGCTGTGAGCGGTGAGCTGTGAGCTGTGAGCTGTGAACAACTCACAGCTACTGCTCACTGCTACTGCTCACAGCTACAGCTACAGCTCACAGCTAATTTTGCCAAACATAGCCATAATATAGCTCAGATGAACAATAACACAATGTACATACAATAAAATGGCCAAAGTTACATGCTTAGATGTTCTTAAATGGTGGATCTTCTGAAATGTTACAACTAAGGCCTTAACGATGTCATCACACTAGCAGCCATTCCATCCTTAAACCGCAAGTTCTTTGATTTAGTGGTCCAAACGACACTTTCGGTTATTTGGATATTTAGAAACGACATGACTTTTGCCTCCAAAAGACCAAAATGAGCTTTGTGACATTAATTAGCTTTTTTCTGACTTGTCTTCTATCACGAAAATAAAAAGTTATTTAATTAAATCAAGCGTAGCTTCTTGCTAGGTCTCTTTCTGATATTTTATATAGATTGCCGTTAATAAAAAACATAAAATAAAATAGAAGAATACATATACTAAAACATAACTTTTTTCCAAGAACACTTGCATGTGGAATATTTAAGTCAAGTATTTTAAACATTAAAAATTTCTACGTTAAACAATTTGTCTTCTTTGGTGGTGGGGTTTGATTTACTCATGCTGCAGTCGAGTGAAAGACCGAAAGACTTTTCGAAGATGAGACTTGAGAATATTGATTGATGAGAAACAAAGAGTAGCTAAGTCGATAATTACTCTCTGTATAATTATTACAGATTGAGAAACTTACATATGTTAGAGCATTGTTAGTATGATGTAACTGTCATCTACACCAAGTCTTTCTAAGCTATCATCTTTAACAGAAACGAGCAGCAGAAAGTTGGAGGAATTTATTACAAATATAAACTATTAAACGAGCAAGGCCGTCTTAATGTTGTGAGAGGCCTAAATATTTTAGCTTCATATTTAATTTTACTTATTTAATTTTTTTATTTTGCAATTTTGAGTAATCGGATTATCATTTTCGTATCATTAACAATTAGCCATTAACGTACAACTTTATATATCAAAAAAATTGTGGTCTAGTAAATTTTGGGGTCTAAAGCGATTGCTTTATTGGTTTATGGTTGAGAAAGCCCTGTAAATGAGTGAACAACACATTGATCCTCAACCATTTTACACACTCGATATCCATCTTCCCTATTTCCATGGCGAAGTTAGGTCGAGATTGGTTTTAATGTTTCAAATAAACGGATCAATTTATTACACTTAATTTCTAGCTAAGTTTCTTCTTCACCAATGACT
This sequence comes from Artemisia annua, assembly GCA_014162995.1. Lineage (NCBI taxonomy): Eukaryota > Viridiplantae > Streptophyta > Magnoliopsida > Asterales > Asteraceae > Artemisia > Artemisia annua. The sequence continues at coordinate 166,382 of LBNU01004041.1, read as the reverse complement.
TGTCTGGTCTTTGGAATTACTTCATCAATTAGTTTATATTTCTAGTGCAAGTTGGCCATCGGCTAACATATTCCAAATACATTAAATTGAAACTACAATGTACGATGAACATGAAGACCCAGTGATTGTGACTCTTTTATCGAATACTAGTATTTCCATCATATCATCCCAAAAATTCTAAACCAATTCTCCCTATATAAACCACACTTACACTATGTTCTCGAGTTTTTTATTAAAGAAAAAAAAGTGATAAGGAAGAAAAGATAAGTAAAGAAAGTGGAGAGTAAAAAAGTTTGTATTCTTGAGTTTAAAAATAAATAGGGGAAAAAGAAGAAGAGATTATCAAGGCTTTGTGTTCTTGAGTTGAAAATTAAAGAGTGAAAATAAAAATAGTGGGTCCATTTACAATTATACCCATATGTTTAAGTTTTAAAGTTACAAAAATAAAGATAGTTTTGTCATTTGACATGCAATAATTTAATTTAGGCCTTGTTTCTTTTTATTTCCACATTAAGGGCATGTTTCTTTTTTTCCCTTACTGAAGGGATGAGCCCCACCAACCATTTTATATTATTACTTTTGAGATGAGCCCCATAAAAATCCTTTAATGGGTCTATATCCACAAGGGATAAAAACTCACCTCCTTCCTATTAAGAGGCTTAGATAGACGTGGGACCCAAATAACCCTTAGCTAAGAAAAAAAGTAAACACCCCCTAAGAGTCTTATATAGTATGTGAGTTCTGCGTCTGGTAGAGCCCCTTATTGGGGAAGGCTTCATATATGTTGTGCTTGTGTTACAGACGAATTAATGTATATATGTGGGTCTAACTCAATAAAGTAATACTATTAAATATGGATAACCCCACTTCCCTCCACTAGGGAAAAAGAAACGGGACCTTTACTTTCATTTCATCCCATTTTTGGGAGGAAAGTTTTAGCCACATTTTCCCTTCAAATTTCCTTCATTTCATTCCTTTTCATCTCTTAAGAAAACCGGAGAACACAAGTTTTTTACAGTTTAATTTTCTTTTCTTTCATTTCTCCCCAAAATTAATCTCAGTGTGCATGCAGCCCATAACATAACCACAATACAATGGCCTCATCCTCAAAAGTTTCCATTTTCCTTCTTTTGAGTCTTCTTTTTCACTTTTCCAGTGCAGCAGTTTTCACCATTCGAAACAATTGTCAACAAACCGTATGGGCTGGTGCTGTGCCAGTTGGTGGAGGCCAACGCCTCGAACCTGGCCAAACTTGGACTTTAGATGTTCCACCAGGCACAAAAACAGCCCGTATATGGCCTCGTACCAATTGCAACTTTGATGCATCTGGTCGAGGTAGCTGCGAGACAGGTGACTATAACGGGCTACTTCAATGCCAGTCCTTTGGTGCAACACCTAACACATTAGCCGAGTTTGCTCTTAACCAATTTGCAAATTATGATTACTTTGATATGTCTCTTATTGATGGGTTCAATTTGCCAATGGATTTTAGTCCTAATTCCGGTGGGTGTACAAAGGGTGCTAAATGTGTCGCGAATATCAATGGTGAGTGTCCTGATGCCTTACGAACTCGTGGTGGGTGTAATCACCCATGTACAGTGTTCAAGACCGATCAAGATTGTTGTTTGGGACAATACATAGAGAGTTGCCAGCCAACTGACAATTCAAGATTTTTCAAAACTCGTTGCCCAGATGCTTTAAGCTACAAAGCTGATCAAACCGGCACATTTTCATGTCCTAGTGGAACCAACTATAATGTTATATTTTGCCCTTAAGCCATTTTATAATAAATCAAACTTTTTGTTTGAAATATATATAGATGAAACAAATGCAGTGAAATGTAATGTACTACGGAGTATAAGTTAAGCCGTTAAGGTGATAGTCTAATTATAAGGCTTCTCCTTAATGTAATAATGTCGTGTATTTTCATATAAAATTTATACTACGGGCCTCATATGTTTATCTTTGTTTGGCTATTGCTTCTAAAAGACTATTGCTTAATTGCTTAAATCTTTATATTATCATGCCTATACCTATTATGCAATTTTTTAAAATTAATGTTGATAGTAATGTACAGTAACAGTACTAGATCAAAAAATAATGCATACCATATATGTTTATTTTCAAAATTAGTTAGTTCTTACTACTTCCCGATCAAGATCAAGTAAAGAAATTTGGGACTTAGAGCTGGTGAATTTGTGGAGGAGACTACTGTGTATTAATAATGTAAGTCATTTACTCGTTTAGCTTTACATTTTGTGCAATTTGGCCGATGGCTGTAGTTTAGAAAAAGCATTTTGTCATTATGCTCGAACAAAATTTTGATAAAGATACCCAAACAGACAATATATATGGTTTTAAGTTTTAACTACAAGAAACATTTGGTCTAAAGTGACGACCTTCTTTTTAACGCAGGGGCGGAGCCAGAATATTTTTTGAGAAGGGGCAAAAAAAATCTCTAACATGACATGTCAGAAAAGAAAAAAACCTAGCCAACTGATAAATGGGTCAAGTCGGGTCGGGTCGGGTACAATAACAAAAGTGATTATAACGAGAAATATGCCATCGTGTCGAGTTCAACATCACATTAACCTATACACTTTTTCTTAACAAAGAAAATCTTTATATTGTTTGATAAGAATTGGAAAAAATACAAGTCTTTAGTACTCGGTATTAGTTACACTTTAAAGACACTCTAAAGATATATTCAAATTAACTTAATTAAGGGTACAACACTTTTGTTTTTGAACAAGTGATGTAGCACTTGATCATAAACATTTCAAAAATAAATAAATACATTATATTTTTATGGAAAGAATTTACTTTTATAAATAAAGAAAGGGTTAATAGACAAATAAGAGAAAATGTTCGCCTAAGTTACTATAGTTTAAAACGTTACAAACAAGTTACTCAACCTATTCCTTACTGTCTTAGTTTTAACCCTTTACTACCAGTTAAATTCCTACGTGACGCTGATGTATTATGGGTTAATAGACAAATAAGTTATTAACGTTTGAGAAAATGTTCACATAAGTTACTAAAGTTTGGGGCGATGTTTACTTATGTTACTATAGTTTAAAACGTTACAAACAAGGTACTCAACCTTTTACCATCCGTTACATAAATGTTGGATTATATTCCCGTTCAATAATGTCTAATTCTGGATTATATTCCCTTATAGACGAGGATCTTCATGCCATCAATTTGGGGGATAAAAACAGATCAAACGGCTGAAAACATATAAAAACGTAAGAAAGTGTACAAAAACGTAGAAAACGTACAGAAATGTACAAAAACGTATAAAACGTACATAAATGTATAAAACGGATAAATAGCGAAGGAAAATGTATAAACCAAAATTTTTAAAAATAATTACAAACGTCTGTTGGCCAAAAGGATAAATGCTACAAGATTCTGCAACAAAATTGCAAATTTTCTTTATTTATAATAGTATTTTCGTTAGTTGGTTATGTATAATGAATCACTCAGTTAGTAGATTTATGGATTTTAACTTGTTTTATTTTGTATCATAGTTATTACAAAACCGACTTTTACAATAAAATAAAATAATAAAATAATAAAAATATTACGTGAACTTGAGTAACTTAGATGACAGTTTTTGAAACTTTAGTAACTTAGGCAAACTTTTTCTTAAACTGTAGTAACTTCTTTGAGGTAGAATATGTTTCAGGCTGGGATATCGGCTATCAACCGGTTGCCCACCTTGGGAGAAACCTTAGTTTAACATTTTTGAAATTTTAGTAACCCATTTGATAAACTCGTTAATTTGAATAACTTGTTTGTAACGTTTTAAACTATAGTAACTTAGACGAACATTTTCTCAAACTTTAGTAACTTTTCTTTTTCAAACATATAAAGAAATAGAAGAAAATATTGAAGTACTCTGTTCCCGAGTTTTTATTTGGAGAGAAGAGAAGAGAAGTGGAGAGGAAACTGAAAAAAAAAAAAAATCACGTTCCCGAGTTTTTTTTGGAGAGAAGAGAAGAGAAGATGAGAGGAAATTATACCAAAACTTCTCTCCTAATCTTCTTCCCAAATTGGGATGATTTGGAGATAAGGAGGTTTTAAAGCCATTTTTTCTTACATGCTCTTTCTTTTCTCTCCAACTAGGGAATACAAAATTAAAAATCATTTTTTTTGTCACTCCTCTTCTTTTCTCTCATGTTTCGTCTCTTCATTTCTCTTCTTTCGGTTTTATATTCGGGAACAGAGTGTTAATTTTGCCTTACAAGTTAACAAAAGAACTGAAAGAAGAGAACAGACCAGACGAGAAAATTTAAGGTATGCCAGAAAGTAAGAATGGCTTCGTAAAAAGGTCTGATGGAGTTTTGTGTTATGGAGACAGAAGTTGGATTCCGTTGTGCGGAGGAATTCGTGAGCTGATTATGCACGAATCGCACAAGTCCAAATACTCTATTCACCCAGGAGCTGACAAGATGTACTTAGACTTGAAGAAGCTATATTGGTGGCCAAACATGAAGGCGGATATAGCTA
>LBNU01004041.1:128643-153381 GCA_014162995.1 Artemisia annua | reverse complement strand
ATGTATCATATTAAAGCTAGTATAAAGAATCATTGGCATTTTTTATGATACTAATTTTGAGTTTGTGTCTAGCTATCCATAAAATAGCTTTTCATTAACCATCTATATATGGCTTTTCTAAATACAAACACTATAGTCAGTGCTCTTCTTATATCCATCCTTTTGTCATGCAATATCATTGTATTCACCCAAAACACGCCCCTTTTCGCTTGTGATACTGACAAAAACCAGACCTTAAAAAACTTTGCATTCTGTAATCCTTCATTAAATGTCACAACAAGAGTCAACGATTTAATTAATAGACTGACATTAGAAGAAAAAATAGGATACTTAGTGAACAATGCTAGCAGCATTCAATGTCTAGGAATACCAGGCTACAACTGGTGGTCGGAAGCTCTACACGGCGTTTCCAATGTGGGGCCTGCAACTTATTTCTCTAATGTGGTCCCTGCAGCCACAAGCTTCCCTCAAGTCATACTAACCGCAGCTTCTTTTAATGAAACTTTGTTTAAAGCTATTGGGAAAATGTCGACAGAAGCTAGAGCAATGTATAATGTCGGGTTAGCAGGGTTGACCTATTGGTCGCCAAATGTAAATATTTTCCGGGACCCAAGATGGGGAAGAGGGCAGGAGACTCCTGGGGAAGACCCGGTTTTGACGAGTAAATATGCTGTGGATTATGTGAAAGGATTGCAAGAAAGAGACGATGGTGATAAAGAACGGTTAAAAGTTGGAGCATGTTGTAAACATTATACTGCTTATGATGTTGATAACTGGAAAGACATTGATCGATACCATTTCAGTGCTGTGGTATATTTTTTGATTAAGTTCTATGCATTTATACCAACGGTAAAATTCTGTTGCTAAATAAGCATTCCACCCATTTAGCAACAATCGAAAAGCCCGGTGTTAAACTGAACTTGTAACAGTGTATTTTTACTATCCATTGCTAGTTCAAAATAGTCAAATATATGTTAGTGATGATACTTGAATCTGTAACATATGGTTGGTGGGTGGAGATGACACATTCGGCATCTTACGTTATTTCTACAAGTGTGTTTATGATCAAGTTCGGAAGTCCTAATTTCTTTTTTCTTTCCTTAAGTAACAAAGCAAGATATGGAGGATACATTTCAACCACCATTCAAGAGTTGTGTTTTGGATGGAAATGTTGTAAGTGTCGTGTGTTCTTATAACAAAGTTAATGGCAAACCAACTTGTGGTGATTCAGATCTTTTGAAAGGGATTATTCGGGGAGAATGGAAACTAAACGGGTAATTTTTTGGTTAATAGCTTGTAAACACTACAAACATATAATTAATCTCATTTATGACACTTTCCTAGACTTGTGATCTTGCAGATACATAAGCTCAGATTGTGATTCACTAGACATTATGTTTAACACGCAGCATTGGGCCAAGACGCCAGCGGAAGTTGCAGCTGATGCACTGAACGCTGGTTTAGACCTCAATTGTGGTAACTATTTAAGGTTCAACACTTTGGGGGCTATCCAATCTGAGCTAGTTAAAGAATTGGTGGTCGATAAGGCTGTTTTGAACAATTTTGCAACACTTATGAGACTCGGGTTTTTTGATGGTGACCCAAAAAAACAAAATGTATGGGAACCTTGGCACGAAAGATGTATGCACCTCAGCCCACCAGGAACTAGCACATGAAGCTGCTAGGCAAGGGATTGTGTTGCTTAAAAATACGTTTGGGTCCTTGCCATTATCTACATGTGACATCAAGTCTCTAGCAGTAATTGGGCCTAATGCTAACGTCACAGCAACCATGATTGGCAACTACGCAGGTTAGAGTGGGTATTTATATTATTAACGAGCCTTCAATAACATTTAAGATTTATTCCTTAGATAAAGAAAACAAGGGGAACCCGAACCGGCCCATTAAAATTACTTATTTTTTTTTCCTGATAAAATTTGAGTGTTCAGGGATACCATGCAAATATACAACTCCCTTACAAGGGCTATCAGCATCCGTTGAGACTGTTTATCAAGCCGGATGTAGGAACACAAAATGTTCGACTGCCGAATTAGCGGAGCAAAGAAAGTAGCGGCTGAAGCCAGTGCTGTGGTCCTAGTAAAGGGTACAGATCTATCTATAGAAGCCGAGAGTCGGGACAGGACTAGTATAAGTCTTCCTGGACAACAGAACCGCCTAATTACAGAGGTCGCATCTGCATCTAAAGGACCAGTAATTCTTGTTATAATGTCGGGAGGTGGAATGGATATCACGTTTGCAAAGGATAACCCAAAGATCACTAGCATTTTTTGGATCAGGTTACCTGGCGAGGCGGGTGGAGCTGCATTAGCTGATATTATTTTTGGACGACATAATCCAAGTAAACTCAATTTTTTCTCAAAAGTGTTGCCTTGCACATCAAATCACTACTAGAATACCTGTCAACAACGATCTAAATCATTGTCAAATGCTATCAGCAACATAATTTGTTTGTTGCTAGAATTAGCAACAAGTATATATGATCGTTGCTACCAAGCAACAAAATGTTCTGAAGTTTGGGATTTCGAATGTGTTTGCAGGTGGAAGACTACCTATGACATGGTATCCACAATCTTTTGCAGAAACGGTTAACATGACAAACATGAACATGAGACCAGACCCAGTCACGGGCCACCCTGGTTACACATACCGCTTCTAAACAGTTTATCCGTTTGGATACGGGCTAAGTTATTCTTCGTTCAGTCAGTGGGTGGTCAAAGCACCAACGTGCTACGAATTTCTAAACATAAAGATCATGTTTATCCTTCTTCCGAATGTCATACCATCAAATTGGGTGATAGTAACTGTAAGGTCAAGATTTCATGTTGTGGTTGGGGTAAAGAATGTTGGTAGGATGGAGGGAAGTTGCAGTGTGTTGTTGTTTTCTTATCCTCCTCAAGGGATTCATAATGTACCTCAAAAGCAATTGTTGGATTTTGAGAGGGTTTGGTTGGCTCCACAAGAGGTTAGTTTCGTTCGATTTAAAGTGGATCTGGAAGGTTGACAAAAATGGCAACAGGAAGGTTGCTTTGGGGAGGCATGTTCTTCAGGTTGGAGATGCTAAACATTCTTTATACCTCAAGATATGATATGGTCTTGTGGTAAGTTATATGTACACTAGATGCATAAATTTGGATCCCTTAAATAAATAAAAGGGTTAATTTAAATTGTGCTTCAACTACAGCAGATAAAAAAGGTAAACCTTAACATTAAGCCTGATGTGTATTTCTTGGAGGGTACAGGCTTACGGCCTCCTCTATCATTATTTTCAGGAAAGAAAAGGTTACAATTTTAAACGGTTACAACATTCTAATCACATTACTATTAACTACATTATCAGTTTTAAAACCAAAAAAAAAAAATCCAGACAGCTAAAAGCTAACACTAATCGAGAATACAGGTGTGTTAAATAGCATGAAGTTCACACTCTACACAAGTTATCTAGGCTTCCACAACCTTAAAAGATCTGCCGATTCAGAACAATGGATAGTTACAATAAATATGATCTGATAAATATCCTGCCATCTAAAAAAGCTCAGCATAAATGGCTTTTCTACTACATACTACCATGCAAAAGCGCATATCATCCTGATGGTTCGGTTAAGTACTTAAGTTAAATCCCCTAGATAATATGGGAACGCGATAACGTTGTTACCCACTCTCCACGTGTTCGGTTTGCCCATATCTTGCTTCTTCTTGCCCAGAAGTTTCCCCTAGTCTCTCCTACAAATTATAGCCAAAATTACCAAATTAGCTCCAGACAGAGTTCAGTCGGTTGTGCACCTACATCGAACCAAACTGGGATTTCCTTTTCTTACCTAAACCTTGGAGCTTTTGCATATTAGTGGTTTTGGTTATGGGCCCAACATCTATAAACTTGTAATCAGTTTTAAAGCCATTAAAGCATAAACATACCGGTTCATGCTTAAACTAGAAATTCCATTTAATGGATACTTGAATTCAAGACTTTTTTGAACAGTTATTTAGCTATTGATAAATCAAAAACCAAACCACCATATATGAAGAGACAAAAGAATAATTGAAACTGAACAGCCATCTTTGAAGCATCACAATTAGTGTGTTTCAGTTTTGCACAATTTTCACGTTCATATCGATATAGGCTTTTTTGTGACTCGCGCCATCTAACTAGCCATGCTTGTTTTATGGCCATCTTAACATGGAAGACCCAAATAAAAGCTTAAATTTGAAGAAGTTTAAAAGAATTGAATAACTGAGAGTTGGATGTTACCTTAAGAGATGCATTTTCAGCAAGAAGTTGCTCATATCTGCTCCTAATGTGACTCACTTCTGCTTTCAGAGAAGCATTTTCTTCCTTCAAGCTATCAGCTCTTTGAGACAGATCATCACATTCAGCCTGACACCCACATAAAGTTAACAGAAACATCTTTGTCGGGAGCTATAATTTAAAAAATAAAGAAACATCGTACCTGTTTGCGCAATCTGGATCTACGGGCAGATTCCCTATTGGATAGCTTCCTCCTCTGCCTTTTTAGCTCTCTTTCATCCTGAAATAAAACTTATCAATCAATTCGGTTTCTTTCGTTTAGGTACCTGATATGACACGATCCATCAACAAGCATAAATAAGTAATTATATGTAATATGTCAAGCTCCAGTTTGACCAATTAAGAAAAAGAGCCTCTGTAGAGATCAAAAAGGGCTTCTTTCCTACTGCAGAACTTTTATAGTAAGTTAACTGCTCAAATACAAACATATGAAAAGCAAAGCCGTATTTAGTAGAATAATTACCAAAAGAATAACTTTTTACTTTTAATCAAGATATGCATTTTCAAAAATTTTAATGATTTATTTTCAGTCCACCTTTCTGTACAGAAATACGAATACTAAAGCTTAAGAATAAAATAGTATAATACTTAAAAATTCAATCAAACAAAAGAAAGAGAATTTTAAGGAGCACCTGTAGCCATGGTTGTGGCTGCATGTTCCCCCTTGCCCCAGCAGCAACCATACTGATATTTAAGTTAGTAGTGGGACCTGCAGTAGCCGACACTGGCACGACTGCCATTGATTGGTTTATCACTGAATCATAAGTGTTTGGTCTTCCATTCTGAGAACCATGCACACTGTTTCCATTTTGAGTTGCTTCACCTGTAGCCAATAACACTGGTATACTTATAGCATCAATTACACATAGCAATGCACACGTAAGAAGCTCTAAGCACCAAACCTTCCATAGAATCTTGTCTGGACCCAGATTTTATTTGTGAATTCTGCACACACAAAAAATGGTTACCGCTTCAGGAACATAAAAGTGCAGAACAATTTCTTTTATATGAACCTGTGTCATGCTAAAGTGAAAAGAAATCAAATACACAAGATTGAAAACTTGGGACGGGGAAATTCAAATTCTATCCAGTTAACTTTTATAAATATAATATTTGCAAACTATTTTAGTTTAGCCAGTTTTACTCATCCAAACATTTTAGGCTCTTGAAACTCACTAAAAATTACCATCATGTGGATCTATCTTCCCCAAAGTTGCGGTGTTCCATGTTTAATGGTTCATGATAAAATATTAGAGATGGAAAAAGTACCAAGAATTGAATGAAGATTAATTGTGAGAGTTTCACGGGATTAAAGCAAACAGATAAATGCAAGTAGACAATTTCCATGGGAAAACCTACCTTATTTTATACAACTCGACTTAAATAATAAATCATACAAATGAGATAACCCTGGTGCATGTATATTTGGCCCACATACATCCATTCAACAGTTGCAATACATAAGTACTAGCAAGAATACCTACATTTTCAGAATTCGCGTCACTTCCTTCACTAGAATCTTCACTTCCACTCTCACCACTGCAAATCCAACATCAGTAAAACCCGTGAATTCTATTTAAAGTTGGAAGTTAGCGTATCAAAAGCTCCATAAAATGTTCATGCAAAGTTACCTTTTAGGATAAGATCCATTAGCAGATGCTCCTGCTTTGCCAGATTCATTGTTCTTGCCCGTAATCATATTTAAACTGCCAAGACTTCCCTTTGATCTTTTAATAGGAAGTTTTTCCTTCCCCTCAGGCGACTTACCATTCACTTCCATACTCCCAGGTGTACTGACCTACATGCAAATTCTAATGTCATTCGTACCATCTTTATATTGTGAGAAGAAAAAAAAAAAACTTATTATGTTCCACTCACAGAAGCCTCAGGAACACCGTTCGGAGAGGGCATTGGATATGGACTATAAGGATATGATCCCTGGTTAAGTTGACAATAGGTTTTTGCATCAGTGTCTTCTCTAAAGAATTATTTTACAAAAGTACAAAAAATGATAAGAATAATACCGGAGGCATAGATGGATGAGCATATAAGCCACCATGTGGATACATGGCAACGTATGGATGAGGTGGAGTACCATAAGGTGGCATAAGATGCTTCAAGTACACACAGATATCAGAAGATGTAGAAAAGTTCATGCTGATGAAATGATCAGGAGCTACTTATGATATTTAAGGTATCTAACTTTTCAGTGTTTAGTAGCATCAACTTTGAGACATCAAATAAACTTGTGCATATATTTCGAGATGAGGAGATACTCGTTATAGTTCCAGTTTAACAAACAGTTTTGAAAATGTAACTAGCTTTCCTAACACGAGAGAAGGTGACGATTGTTGCTAGCTGTAAACTTTGTAAAATAAGAACTACGTAAATTTCAAACGAGGATCATTAGGTTATAAAAACAGAGATAACACGTAGCATTCAAAGCAACAAAAATAAGCCTGATTCATAAATCCATAAATATAAGTTAAATGCAAAATCAGTGATTCAAGAATCATAGTACCTGAACCCCCCACATGTAGGGATGAGGTTGAGGGCTTGATGCTAGGTACCCATGTGAAGGCATGGGAGAATAAGCCTGTCCATAACGTAAATACCACCTAAAATTAGTCAAACAACTCGCATCATACATTCTCCAATCACCAAACCTTAAAAAGTGTTAAAGATTCAACACCTGAAACGCCGTCCAATCTGGTTGAACCACCCCTGCTGCATTACCCGAGGACTGCTCCTGAACAAAGTAAAGACAACAAACACATATAAGTCACCGACTTCAATAATATGTATTATCCTACATATGGAAAAAGACAATAAATTAACCTGGGAAGTCGGAGTCGTCTCCTTTGTGGAGTCATCTTTCGACTCCTTGGCGGGTTTATCCGTCACTTTACTTCCCATTACTCAAACAAGCACCACTTCAAGTTAACCTACAACCATCCCATCACTATATTTCAACTCTTACATTATACATAAACAAAATTCAAATATCACAAACAAATACACATTGACATGCTTGCAACTCAAATGAGCTAGTATTTGCAACCTTAGACTGCTCGTAATAAGAGCATTGTCCACGCGTGGTGGGAGTGGATGCTGATGTGGCACACAACCACACCACACCACGACCACCACGCCTTATTACATACGGTCTTATAACTTGGGGGTTTCAAAAGTACATTTATTCCCAAACACACCTGGGCGTAATAAGCACCATGACCACGCGTCAACCCTTGCTTCACGCGTGGTCACAATATAAAAGGCACCCAACAAAATTTTGGTGATTTTGTGTTAGGGGGTGTTTGGGTTAGCTTATTTATCTGGCTTATGGGCTTATTTGAATATGGAAAAGGCGATAAGCTCACTCTTTGGAGCTTATGACGTTATCATCTTCAGCTTATTGGCTAAGGCCAATAAGCTCAAGTTAATAAGCTCTAAAGAGTGGGCTTGTGAGCTTTTTCCATGTTCAAATAAGCCCATAAGCCAGATAAATAAGCTAATCCAAACACCCCCTATGGAGTGGATGCTGACGTGGCACACAACCAGACCACAACAAACAACATTTAAATTTAAAATTAATCTCTTACCATGCCAACAAACATCATTGAACAGCTCATTCACTCAGTCAGATAAAATATATATACAACAGTTTTCTAGCCAGTTCCAAAAGGATTTTTCCGCGGGCCGCGTTGAGCGGGGGGAAGCGGGACCGCACAGCGTTACGTGAATGAATAATTTTGGGGAAAATTGGATTGTGGCATGAAAAATATAGTCTCCCCCGGCGACTGCCGTCGGTTTTTTTTTTTTTTTTTTTTTTTTTTTCCGGCGAAGTGAGTGAGGTGTGAATTGAGATGATGATGTGTGAGCCAAGATGGATTTGTGCTGCTGACGTGTGTCTTTGTTGGATCTGTGACGTGGCCCCTGTACAATTTCAACTCTTTGGCCAACTTGGTAATTTACTTTTTTTTAATTAAAAAATAATTAACTTTTTTTTTTTTTTTTTTAAACAGAAAAATAACTAATTCGATCACACTCTATATATGATTATGTTAGATAAATGGAAAATCAGATTGTTTTTGGTTAACCACTGCTTCTGAAATTTTGACCTACTAATCAACGAGGCTTGAATTTACTGTCACACAGACTCAAACTAGGTAAAGTCTTTTCTTTTTAAGAGGTTGGTGTGACCAAGGACGGAACTAGAGGGTCTTGCGATGTCATGGGACCCCGATAGAACTTTTCTTCGTAATGTTAATTATCGTGAAAAATACTGAATTTTTCAAAATGCACCCAGTCATAATAGCTCGTGTTTCTAGCTATTGATTAGCAAGTTAATCAATAAATGAATAGTGAACGCAATATTTACTAAACTCGTTCGTTTTTATTGAAAATCATATCTTTTTTGTTAGATTTTCACTTCGTACTGTTGTTTAAAAAAAATTGTGACTCTGGTCACTTTTAGCCTGGGTTCGTTCTTGAGCATGATCACTTTAGAGTTGTTTGCACCTTTAGTAATTAAACTTTAAACCCTCACGCATTTTAGTATGACATTAAGAAAATTAGATTGTTTGATTGTTTTATATAAGTTATATTGGTATCACACTATCATAGCTTTAATCATGACTCATGATTTTGAGGTTTTTATTTATAAAATTGTTCGAAACCGTTATTGGGTAAATTTATCTAGAGCCCGGACAATACATAGATAATTTTATTACAGGTTTCAAAACCAACTTCAGCATTACACAGAGTACAACAAAATAATAAAATACAACAAATAAACTAATAAAATACAAAATAACGAAATACAATACATAAACACTCAAATCATATTTGAAATAGTAAAAAGAAATATCAATCATGTTTTGATCCTCTCTCTGTTATCATCTCGATCAAACTCAGATCAACCATGCAAGTTTTCATCCTGCAAAAGATTACAACAAAATAGTTTTAGTAACAAAATAAAATTACTAGTATAATTCTTTTGAGTTGCATACCACTCCAAGTTTTCTACTATAAATAGAGTTTATAATTTAAGAAAAATGCTAAATATAACCCTAAAGGATACATTTAAGTTGTTAGAACATGCATAGTTTTATTTTATCATAAAAAAAAACTACTCGCTTTTGCAAATAGCTACCTCAACCAACTTAATATACAACTAATAATGCATGCCACTAACTTTGACATGATAGAAAAAAACCAAAAAATTCCAAAGTATCAACAATAACAATAATGTCCCCAAAATGTTTTTAAACCCATTTCCTGAACCTTTTGAACTAAAAAAAATGATTATGACTCTTCTTTTGGACCCTTGACCCTTTTTCTCTCTCTTCTAAACTACCTACCCATTATATCCGAGTACCCACCCATCTTCCCAATTACCTACCATCTTTCACAACTCCATTTTATTCAAAGCTTCAACTAAAAGCATTTTTGTTCAAAAAAAACTAAAATCAAATTCAAATAGCCTCAATTTAAAACTTAATAACTCACGTTTAAAAATCCGATCCATAGTTTTGTTAATTCTTTTGCAGAATTTGAAGTCATTTTTAGAATTATTTGTGTTCCTTTTATAAGCTTTTGGTACAAAAATGGTCTAAATGTATTTTTGCCGAGGATAAAAGAAATAGAAATATTAACAATGAAGAAAACTAACCATCAATAAACGGTTGATCTGGATAAGATCAGGACCATAATCTTCCTTGGGGATAAATGTCACTAGCTCAATGACTCCTACAAGCTCCCCTTGAGAAAATACTGGGACAACTAACTGACCCAAAAACTGGGTAGGGTCTTGTTTTGTCCGTTGATGTGAACCCCCTGTTTGAGCAGCTTGGCCTGCAAAACAGTCATGTTGAACCCATGTGCCTGGTCCAACTTCACCGTGACGGAGGCAATTCTTCCTATAGTTTTTGAGACCTTTCTTATCTTGATTTGTTTGTTGACCAGCCAATCTAAGAGACCAACTGTTTCCAACCCATGTGTTTTTCCAAAACAAAAGTGAACCTGATTTTTCATCAAAATCAAATCTTCTCATGATGTTAACAATACTGGACTGCATTTTGTTAAAAGTTCAAAAGATATATATATATATTTTTCTCTTTTTGATTATGAGTTCAAGAGAACTTTTGAATTGAAAAGGTAGAGGTATGAACTGGGTTTATATAGACAGGTCACCAACTACTTGGGGTCCAAGTAAGAGCTTATTCGGGGGTTCAAAGATAAAGGTCACAACTAGAGGTCCAAATAGCTTTGTCCAGTTGTCTAATTTTGAAACTAACTCAATACGATTCAACATATTTTAAGCGTATATCCCATATTTGAACCTACCTTTAAGAAAATTAGGTACTCCGTACTATTTTATTTAAACATGTGAGATAAATAAATAAAAATTGTAAACTAGTACTAAAGCCTATTACTCCATCCGTCTCACATTAAGTGTCCACTATGACTTTTCAAAGTCTTTTTCCTTCAACTTTGACTTCAAATATTTTTGTCCGTGTTATATAATACTTGATGCAATATGTATGAATGGATTAAGTTTTTAAATGTATTTTCATTTGTATAATTTTTATTAAATATTATATAACACAAATAAATATATTTAAGGTCAAAGTTAAAGAAAAAAGACTTAAAAATGTCATAGTGGACACTTAATATGAGACGGAGGTAGTATTAAGCTTATAAAGACATCCTCAGTTATCAAGACATAATTTATTAAAACTCGCTTATCTCTATTATATGTGTTATTATAATTTAATAATATATTATTAAAATTATATATATGTAGAGATGATAAGTCGTAGTTTGGAAATATTTTATAACATAGCAAAGCTTAACCACGAAGGCTATGGTTAGCAAGAAAAAGAAAAGTTCTATTTTCTAAGACAAATAAGTAAAAATGGATACAGCTTACTGGAAAACAAGGATCAAACCTTTTGTCAATTCTCTCACTTTAGCCTAACTTGTCATCCTCATTTGAGAATTTATTTATTTATTTATTTATTTTTTATTCTTTTTTTTAAACACCTAAAAATCTAAATGCATGCATACACATAGGCGATAGTTAGAAAATTATGGTAAGAAAATTTGATTGATCAAAGTGACTTATGACCAACTTTGAATACAATTTACCTATATGGATACACATAGGTTGTGGTTTCTTCCTATCATTCTCATTTTAATTTTTCTTTCTATTTGATCCTAACTCTATGTATGTGTCATATATATATTAGACACACAAAAATCTAAATGCATGCATACACATAGGTGATAGTTAGAAAATTATGTTAAGAAAATTTTGATTGATAAAAGTGATTTATGACCAACTTTGAATACAATTATCTATATGATGTGTCATATATATAAGGGATAATTATCTAAATGTCCTAGCTGCCCAAAAGTGTGGGGTTTTTGGACCTCTTTTTTTCTCATTCCCAAAATAGATCGGGCAACTTGGCAACTTGAATTACCTAACCATGTGTCGCCATGTATCCGACATTTTTTTACCAAAGTAGACCAGTTGCCCAATTATTATTCCGAAGTAGACCAGTTGCCCTATGACTCATCACCCTTATAATCATTGAAGGCACACTTGTCGCTTACTGGGGATAGTTGCCCAATTGTACAGGGCAACCCGGTCTAGTTTGGGAACAGGAAAAAAAGAGGTCCAAAAACCCGACCTTAGGGCAACTAAGGCATTCAGATAATTATCCCTATATATAAGTAATGGGCCTAACATTCCTACTGCAAACAACATGTAATTTACCTGCTTTTGTAACCAACTGACTTAGCTTAGTTGGTCATCTGAGTTTCTTCTGTAGCTTGGGGAGGGGTTTACCCGGGTTCGAGTCTCGCAAGTGACAAAGGAAATTCGGATATTCCTCTTAATGCGAAGCTGTGAGTTCTAGGTGTTTCCCTTCACAGGTCTCTTCTAGTGGTTCGGGTCCCGAGGCCTGCCCGTTTGGATTGTTTAACTCGGGAGTCGGATTTCAAGTGTTGTGTCGTTCTTAAAAAAAAAAAAAAAAAAAAAAAAAAAAAAAAAAACTTGCTGCTTTTGTTTGAAAGTAGGATTCAACGCGGCATTTTCACTTTACATCTGCTTCAACTAAACAAATTGGTCCCCGTCATGTATATGTAGTAGCAGATAGGATTCTGTCAGTTTGCTACAGACCGATTATTTTTCCCATAAGTAATACTTTATAGGTTTATGTTCCTCTTTTAGAGAGCTTCACAATAAGGCTTTTTATGGTCTAAAATGAAATTGATGTAAATGAGATATCGCGTTTCAAAGTTAGACATTTAGTACTATGCTTAAGAGAAAATTGGTTTGTTTTCTATCTCACATCGTGATCAGTTAACTTGGGAGGGGTCTATTGTGTATAAATGTAAACCCTAATTCCATAGGTTTTTCCACGCATCTCTTAAGGTGAAATCCAGATAGTTTTGTTATGTCCAGTGGTACAACTTAGTATTTCGGCTGTTGTACCCTGGAAAATAGACGGAGAATCTGTTTTAAAGATAACGTATTAAACACATACCTTGGCTCTTTAGTGCTTTGTTGTTGAATTATGTTGGTGATCTAGTAAGTCATTTGACTATTTTATTATTATCGTTATGAAATTCTATCTTCTGCATTCTGTTTTTATCTGTTATTTAGTTACTATTAATTTTATTAACTATAATTTGGAATTTATTAATAAAAGTATAACTGTTCCCTGCAATCTTAAAACAGATTCTGCGTGACATAATTAAAACACTTTTTATTAAAAGTCAGATTTATAATATTAACATATTTTATATAAACTCTTTTTTCTGTTGAAAGTCTGAAACCAATATCGTTTTTCTTTAAAAACAATCATTTTTTCACTAAACATAATTTTAATTAACAGATTTGGTATAATAGATCTAAACGATTTTTAAAACAATTTATTAAGTCACTTTATGATGAAACCATGTTAAGTTTCTTTTAAAACTGATCTTGTAGTCTGTTTACTACGTGTTGTTTAAATCTATATTCATTTAAACTAACATTGAGTTTCTTTTAATTAGTTTCAGTACAAGTTTATAGAAACCAAGTCGAGTTTCTTAGATACCGGATCGTTTTAACAGTTTACATAACTGTTTTTTGTGTTTGAATATTCTTAATTTTTACTGAAGCTAAAACAATTGTGACCCCTATGAATCTTATGACTGTAACTGACGCGCCATTTACTCACATGGATGCAAATCATGCTGAGAAAACCAGATTCATTAAAAATATGTGGGGTGTTTCTTTGGAACAAATCTCATAAAATACAACTTGTTATTTTATTAGACTTATAGAACGTGTTCATTGAAACCAATATGAGTTTATATGACCGCTAGCTATGAGCCTTACAAGACAGGGCAATGGAAAGGAGAGATATTGAACGAAAGCACAAGCTGATAAATATACAAGTATTTATTATATACGTAGTATTATATTTTGTATAACAATTTTATTAAACTGTTAAGAGTGTTTGTTTAACTTGTTTAGTTCACAATCTACAAATGCTATCAATAATTTGTAACGCCCCGTGCACGCTTTGACCAAATTTAAAACTTTTACGCGGAAGCGACTTCATTTTAACAGACACTCTGTTACTCTTTTGACCGTTGACAAAAGTCCTTAAACATTCAGACCTTTAAACTACTTTATATAAAACTAGACTCGAATACCTTTCAAACGACGGGTGGTGCGACCCGTAACGACTTACGATTCATAAAATATGAATTTCCGAAGATTAACGAAAGTCTGCCAAAACCCACATTCACAGCCAAGATGAATAAATCATAACCAAGATGAACAAAATCCGCAGCACAGTCCAGACCCAAGATGTACAATCTCAGAACCAAGATGTACAATCTCACGAGTTATGCAATAAACCCATTATGACCCATTACACTCCAAACTACTTAATCCACTTTCATTACACCCCATACTTAACCAACATACATTATTTAACATCTTAAATCTGTTTTATAATTACTTGACCCGTTAACAACCCAAAATGGGTAATATCATGCTTGTGCCAAACACTCCTTAACTTTACTCATTAACTCACAAAACATACTTTGACACAACGATTGACCACCAAATCATTATGACAACATTGACATACGTTTTGACACTCGGTTAAACATTACAAATCATTATAGGGCGAACGGGGGTACAACATTGAAACGAGCTCAGTATTCTACTAGCTCCTACTTTCTTACCAAATCTTCTAGCTTTGCATATCCCATCCTTTAACCTTAATCCAAGCCATATCATCACACATGAGCCTACAAAACATTTAACACTTAAACCGTAAGCACGAATGCTTAGTAAGTAAAACGGGTATAACTTAACATTATACTTCATTCAACACATTACATATTATACAACCATTAATCCAACAACATTAAACATGAACACATACCTTAACCTCTTAAGCCTTAACCTTCCTTTTCCTTAGTTCACTCTCATCTAACACATCCACTAACCTTATAACCTCTTACACATGACTACCATTATGCTAAACAACCATAACTTTAACACATAAGACACATAACACATAATGCATAGAAATCATTATAACTTTACATTATACCGGTTTACTTACCTTAAGTCCAAGCTAAGGCTATCAATAACATCATCATCAACATCTTCATCCTTTATCATCATCATCCTCATCATCCTTATTAACCAAAACCTATTAAAACACAATATCATGAAATCAAGGGTTTACATAACCCATGAAATTTACCCATCATCTTTTCTACATCATCATATGATCATACTTTGATCATATGATGAAACCCATTTCAATCATCAACCCTAACCTCATTAATCATTAAGATAGGAAGAATACTTACTTGGGAAACTATTGCTAGGGATAACATATGGGCATTAGCTCTTCATCTTCTTCCTCCTAAGCCACCATCCATCCTTTTCCCTCTCTTTTTCTTCTCTCTAAAGAACCGGACCTCAATATCTAATAATGGAGGAAATGTCTAGAATTTCCTAGATATAATTAGTTAGGTAGTATCTTTGGTCCTTTGGCAATTTAAGCCCCTCAAGTCTCATTCCTTCTATTTTAGTCACAAGCAACTTTATCACATGTTTAATACTTGGCAACCTAGGCCCCTTTAGTTATGTAACACATTTTATATAACTACATTAGTCATACTTTGACTATTAAATTTGACTAAAATGCAACATTAGTTGACTGGTCAATCATGAATGGCCTTTAGTCCACTTTCATCTAGGATGGGGTCCCAACACCCGGGAAACAGGTCTAACATAATTTCTCTTTTACTAGTCAATGTCAACTACTTTGACATTCTACCTCTATAATATTACCGGTTACCGCCTATATATCGCCGAAACATCGCGAGAGTAACTGCTAATTTTATATAACAAAGTTTGATATTGCTTAAGGTTATCCCAACAAAAAATTATTGCCATTTGTAAAGTAACGAGGGTTGTTACGGCTAATATTATGACGACGTTAAAATTATAACATAACGACCACCATGTTAAGTTGTCATCTTTTTTTAGATGTGTCAAAATTATAACATAACGACCACCATGTTAAGTTGTCATATTTTTTTAGATGTGTTAAGCTAACTTATTAGCATATGTAGTTTAAATTCGAATAATACTTGCAATTTTTTTATTTTTTTATTTTTTTGTTTTTTATTTTTTTAACAAAAAGTTTTAACGTTAAAATCAAAGAATTTTTAAAGTTTTAGAAAATTATCCAAAAATTTACATTTCATATATAGTTATGCGTTTTAAAAAACAAGCATATATTAAAAATATTATAGTATTACACTCATTTTAATAGAATTTTACCTTTTTATAGTATACTTTCAACAGAGTAAACATTTTTTTTCTGTTAATGCATAAGTTAAATTAAGATAATACTTGTAATAATATTGTCATTAGTTAATAATTCAAAGGTTGAAACTAAGAAAATTCAACAAACTTTTACCAAAGTATCAACTAATTCTACAATTTTTATATCGTAATGTGTTTTATAAAGTCATACATTTATCAGAAGTAATGAAGTATTGTAATATTTGACTCTTTTGATCGTATTTCAGAAACCTACGTAACAAGGCCGGATATGAACCTATGAACAACTGCACAGGGCCCAATATCAGTTAGGGGTCTCATTGTTGATCCAACATGCATAGTGGTATACAACCCAACTTGAATAAAAGGCCCATTAGAACTGTTTTGCTTTTTTCTTGGCGATGTCCTAGACTCCCAGCTATCTTTTCGTAGTTATTGCAAGAATCGCTAATATAATTGTTTGGGATTTTTTCTTAATATATATGTATCTAACTTATATTTAACTACAAATATGATTTTATTTTAATATATATCTAACTTATAATATTTCTTAATATATATTTAACTTATTTTTTCTTATATATTTTAAGCCAAAGTGGTATTCGTTTCTTTCTTTTGTTGACAACAGACGTAATATAATTCCGACTTGATAATATTTGAGACACAAACCTCAATTTATACTTATGTAATTTAAGAGAAAGTATAAGGATGTGATATAAAATTATTTCAGTATTGTTTGCCTCAGTATAATGTTGCATCGTACATAAATGTTTACGTATTGTCTTAGGTGTAAGGGCCAATTTGTAGTAGCACAGGGCCTCTAAAATCAACAGAACGGCCTATACATAACTATACGCCTCATATAACGCGCGGATGCTAAAAAGAGATAATGCATTTACCATAATTCGATAAATGAAAACAAGATTTGATGAGTTAAACAAATAAATTAGGGTTTTGGTCTAAAATAGCAACATACTTTTTCAGATATATCTTTTTGATACATATACTATTCATCGTTTCACTTAATGTTGTGTACTTTCATGTATTGTTCTAACTAGCCTATAAACCCGTGATAAATCACGGGTGGCTTATAAAAAGTAAAAACGAAAGTGAAACATCTAGAAAAACAAATGCTAATTTCCAAACAATTAGCGACTATTTGCATAGCAATTTAGAGGATATGCAAAACATAAACAAAGATTGAAAAATGACCTTACATACAAAACTTTAATAACATGAAACAAATAGTTTGCGTTAGACAGTTGGATCAAACTTTCAGTAGCACTTTGTGTAGAACATCGTTCAAGAAACTATATGGTATTTCCAGATTCATGAATTGAGAAAAAGAAGTAACCAACCCGTAGCATATTCAAAAAGTGAACCGTTGAGATTCAAAAAGTATTTTCGTTGACTGTTAATAAATAAATATAGTATCAAGCCAGAATTATGAAAAACTTTTAACTTGCCATACAAAGTTACAAACACATTCAACTTTTAAATATACACTGCAATAATGAATTTGAAATGTGCTAAAAGACCATTATTCGATATACTAAACGTCATCATAAAATAACTTCATTGAACACAGTTCATGCACTCGTTAAATCCATTCGATATACTAAACGTTATCATAAAATAACTGTTGTTATCAACGTCAACATCAAATTCACATAAAGTGTCTTAATCGAGACATTTCAAACACACCATTGCGACTCAAATGAAGAACTAACCAGTCTTTGTATTTAACATTAAAGATAGAGTGCATACAATATGGTGTAAAATCAAATCAATACTCAAAAAAATGCTTATCAAAATGAACAACAGTACAAAAACCACNATTTTAAGCCAAAGTGGTATTCGTTTCTTTCTTTTGTTGACAACAGACGTAATATAATTATGACTTGATAATATTTGAGACACAAACCTCAATTTATACTTATGTAATTTAAGAGAAAGTATAAGGATGTGATTTAAAATTATTTCAGTATTGTTTGCCTCAGTATAATGTTGCATCGTACATAAATGTTTACGTATTGTCTTAGGTGTAAAGGGTCAATTTGTAATAGTAGCACAGGGCCTCTGAAATCAACAGGACGGCCTATACGTAACTGTACGCCTTATATAACGTGCGGATGCTAAAAAGAGATAATGCATTTACCATAATTCGATAAATGAAACAATGAGTTAAACAAATAAATTAGGGTTTTGGTCGTAAAATAGCAACATACTTTTTCAGATATATCATTTTGATACGTGTACTATTCATCATTTCACTTAATGTTTATTTTCATGTATTGTTCTAATGTGCATATTTTGATGATGTATAATACCTGAAAGTATGTCACGTGTCACCATTTATAACGTGACACGTAATCAAAATGTACAAATTAAAACAAAACATGAAAATACACAACATTAAAAAGAACGATAAATAATACACGTACCAGATCAAAATTCAAAACCCAATAAATAATTAACGAAAGTTCGCGACTATTTTACGCTATTTTTTACACCAAAACCTTTCTTAGCCGATACCCCTGTTCCCAGACTCGTAAAACAGTATCCCCTTACCACCGGAAAAAAAATGACCGCCGCCACAACCACCACCACAGACGACTTCGAAGAAGAAGCCCCTCTAAGCAAATGGGAATCACTCCATCTCAAAACCTTAGCCGAACAATCCTACACCAACAAAGACCTCGAATCAGCTCTCAAATACACCAAAAGGGCCCACCGTCTCAACCCATCTCTCAACAACCTCTCCGACATGCTAACCGCGTACACCATCCTCGTAACCGCCTCAACAACGTCAAAACCAAACTGGTACAAAATCCTTAACTTGGAACCTTTTTGTCATATAGACTTAGTTAAACAAAGTTATAAAAAACTAGCTTTAAGTTTACACCCTGATAAGAACACGTTTGTGGGTTCTGAAGATGCGTTTAAGTTAGTTAATGATGCATTTACTGTGTTGAAAGATAAGGTTAAAAGGAATGAGTATGATACGAAGCTTAGGATGGATATGCAGGCTGATGTGGAGGGTGGTGGTGATGGTGGTGAGGTGGCGGTTGAGACGTTTTGGACCGCGTGTTCGGTTTGTAAATTGTTGCATCAGTTTGAGAGGAGGTATTTAGGGTTTAGTTTGATGTGTCCGGGTTGTAAGAAGAGTTTTAAGGCGGTTGAGTTTGTTGAGGGTGCTAAGACGGGTGTTGTTGATGAGGATGGTGAGGATGAGAATGAGGATAGTGATGATATGGTTTTGAAGGATTATAAGTCGAAGAGGAAAACGAGTAGTGTTGTTGATGTTGAGGATGAGGATAGTGATGATATGGTTTTGAATGATTATAAGTCAAAGAGGAAAACGGGTAATGTTAGTAATATTATGAGGTATGCTGATGATGAGGGTAGCAATGATATGGTTTTGAATGATTATAAGTCAAAGAGGAAAACGGGTAGTGTTGGTAATATTATGAAGGATGTTGATGATGAGGATAGCGATGATATGGTTTTGAATGATTATAATTCGAAGAGGAAGACAAGTAGTGTTGGAGATATTATGAAGAGGTCTGAGCGGTTGAGTAAGAGTGTTGGATCAGGGTTAGGAGGGGCTAGGAGGGTTAGTAAGCGTACGAGAGTTGCGAAGAGGAAAGATGATGAGGAAGTAATGACGTTGGCTGAAATGAGGAAATTTGCTGGAATGATGGATGAGGATGAAGAGGAGGTTGTTAGGTCGAAAAGTGTAGGTGTTAGTAGGCGTGCGAGAGTTGTGAGGAATAAACAAGACGAGGAAATGTTGACGTTAGCTGAAATGAAGAAATTAGCCGAACGGAATGTTGATGATGATGATGATGATGATGATGATGAGGAGGAAGAAGATGAGGAGGAGGAGGAAGAAGAGATGTTGACGTTAGCTGAACTGAAGTCAGTGAAAACGAATGTTAACGATGGGAAATTGAAAGTAAGGTTTAAAGTAAATGAGAAAAATAAGATACATGAGGCAGACGGAAATGTAAAGAATTTGGAGATTATGACAGTTGAAGACTCAGATTTTTATGATTTTGATACAGGAAGAGTGGAAAAGAGTTTCAAGAAAGGACAAGTATGGGCTTTATATGATGACGATGATGGAATGCCGAGGCATTATGGTTTGATTGAAGAAGTGGTGTCAAGGCATCCGTTTGAAGTGAAGATGGCTTGGTTGGATCCACAAAACAATGGTGATTTAGGATTAATTAGCTCGGAAAATACAGGAGTTAATATCTCTTGTGGGAGGTTTAAAGTTTCCAAGAAAACACTAGTTCAATCCCTCAATGTATTTTCACATGTTGTCGACTGCGAAAGAGCAGCCCGAGAGGTTTATAGGATTTATCCTAAGAAAGGTTCAGTTTGGGCCCTATATGGTGAAGATGGATTAGTTCAAGACAAAAGAAGTTTTGATCTTGTTGTGTTTTTAACAAGTTATAGTGAGGTACATGGATTAAGTATGGGGTACCTTGAGAAAGTCGATGGGTTTAAAACAATTTTCAAGAGACGAGAGATTGGTTGTCATGCTATCAAATGGCTTGAAAAACATGAGGTTCAGTTGTTTTCACATCAGATTCCAGCAAGGAAGGTTTCTCGAGAAGAGGTCCCACACATTTCAGGAGACTGTTGGGAACTCGATCCCGCTTCACTTTCAACCGAACTACTAACTGATGGTTCACAGGAATAGTTACGAGTCGTTAGTTTTTTATATGTATAGTTTCCTACTAGCTCATCTACGGTTTATTCACATGGATATATGATCTGTACTAAAATAATATTTTCCCTTTAATGCAACTTTCTAATTTGCATGTTTGGTTAGTAGTTGACTAATGCGTGTACATAAATTCATGCATCAAATTGATTAAAAGGTTCCCACTTTTTTGATAAAGACAAGCTTATATGCTACATGGTTGGTTATATTAGTTATATCGGAACTCTTTTATTGCATCGAGGTTTATATGCTACATTGTTAGTTATAGTAGTTATATCGGAACTCTGTAATTGCATTGAGGTTGGCTCGCTTATGTTATGCATCACTTACGTTATAGCAGGGAACATCACTAGTTTTAGAGCCAGTTCTCTTTGTGTGTATGCATGATGTGTCTGGTTTGTGTGCAGACTGCTGAGGTACTGGATTGAATAGTGTTCACCTGTCGAAGCTTAAATTTATTTGATTTTGTTACTCTGTTAGCAGGGGTATATATTGGATGATACGGTATCCCATCTGTTTTGCAAGAAACGCGAAGTAAACTAGTGAAGTAAGTTTACTTGTGGCTCTTTTGAGGATTTTGACTTGTTTATATGCGTATGAGTCTGTTTGGGTGTATTTTAAACCCAAATGAGTCATATAATTCTAGCTAAAATGAAGTGGGTCGAACAGGTTAGAAGTTAACCTGTAAGTCTAATTTTGTAGCAGGCATCTGAATTGCTTTAGTTAAAGACTCAGATTATTATTGTACTAATAGCGTTTTAATTTTATGTACTACTACTAATATTCATAAAACAAAATACTTAAAAAAAAGGACAAAACGTGGCTTGGTTCGTTTTGACTTAAGCAATAAGTACCTCTGCTGACCCGTTACCAAACCCGTCCGACCTATGATGCTAAAAAGCTTATTTGGTTAGTTCTCTTTGTGCATACGACTGTTGTTTTGTGTTCATCTAAGATTGGTTGTAATTCCATTTCCAGTCATATCAAGGCAGCAAGGCAGCGAGGCTACATGTATGCTAGTAGTATTAGTTATGTTGAATCCTGAGAACAACAATGTTCATGCTATATTTGAACTGCCATATTTTTTTTCAAAGGGTTCTTATTTTCTGATGCTATATATTTATGTAGTTTTGGACCGAGTGTCATCAGTGTCATTGTTTGCTTAGGCCGCTTTGAGTCATTCTGCAGGTGCGATTGTGGGAAAGGGGTTGTTAGGTTTTGTGTTTGAGTTGTTCATTTCTTTTTATGCAGATATTCAACATGCACAACGTTTGATGAATGACTTGCATATTGGTATCAAGCATCAACNTCATGCATCAAATTGATTAAAAGGTTCCCACTTTTTTGATAAAGACAAGCTTATATGCTACATGGTTGGTTATATTAGTTATATCGGAACTCTTTTATTGCATCGAGGTTTATATGCTACATTGTTAGTTATAGTAGTTATATCGGAACTCTGTAATTGCATTGAGGTTGGCTCGCTTATGTTATGCATCACTTACGTTATAGCAGGGAACATCACTAGTTTTAGAGCCAGTTCTCTTTGTGTGTATGCATGATGTGTCTGGTTTGTGTGCAGACTGCTGAGGTACTGGATTGAATAGTGTTCACCTGTCGAAGCTTAAATTTATTTGATTTTGTTACTCTGTTAGCAGGGGTATATATTGGATGATACGGTATCCCATCTGTTTTGCAAGAAACGCGAAGTAAACTAGTGAAGTAAGTTTACTTGTGGCTCTTTTGAGGATTTTGACTTGTTTATATGCGTATGAGTCTGTTTGGGTGTATTTTAAACCCAAATGAGTCATATAATTCTAGCTAAAATGAAGTGGGTCGAACAGGTTAGAAGTTAACCTGTAAGTCTAATTTTGTAGCAGGCATCTGAATTGCTTTAGTTAAAGACTCAGATTATTATTGTACTAATAGCGTTTTAATTTTATGTACTACTACTAATATTCATAAAACAAAATACTTAAAAAAAAGGACAAAACGTGGCTTGGTTCGTTTTGACTTAAGCAATAAGTACCTCTGCTGACCCGTTACCAAACCCGTCCGACCTATGATGCTAAAAAGCTTATTTGGTTAGTTCTCTTTGTGCATACGACTGTTGTTTTGTGTTCATCTAAGATTGGTTGTAATTCCATTTCCAGTCATATCAAGGCAGCAAGGCAGCGAGGCTACATGTATGCTAGTAGTATTAGTTATGTTGAATCCTGAGAACAACAATGTTCATGCTATATTTGAACTGCCATATTTTTTTTCAAAGGGTTCTTATTTTCTGATGCTATATATTTATGTAGTTTTGGACCGAGTGTCATCAGTGTCATTGTTTGCTTAGGCCGCTTTGAGTCATTCTGCAGGTGCGATTGTGGGAAAGGGGTTGTTAGGTTTTGTGTTTGAGTTGTTCATTTCTTTTTATGCAGATATTCAACATGCACAACGTTTGATGAATGACTTGCATATTGGTATCAAGCATCAACATTCAATGGGTTCTTTTGTGCTATCAAGTATGTTTTAGTAAGAGTATTTCTAAAAACCATCTTGTGTTGTAGATACAAAATAGAAGAGACAACTTCTATAACGTTTAATTTATGGACTACATTACGATAAAATAACACACAAGTGACGGTGAAACCTGAAAGTGACCATAACGTATCTTGTTTTTTCACAAGTAACGCCAACATAATCTTTAGCCCTTTAGTGACAACACCAGCTTCACATCATCTCTACCGACATCGACACGAACGAGAAACCATCAAAGAGTCTAGCACGGGAAGAGGTTCCCTGTCCTTGAAGGATTTTACGTGCTTTATACGATGTGAACCTCAATATGTAAATTCCCCAGGATTAATGTAGACCCGCGTTGTATGTCGCCAGCGAACGAGCACAACGCAGTGATAATGGTGATATCAAGAAAACTCGAGATGGCAGAAGCAAAACGCAGCAGAACCATAGTAGCTTGAGAGATGATGTATGTCAGTATGTGTGTGTTCTATGTGTTTTTTGATGTATTTCTGCTACCACAAAGCGACAAGAGAATACACACTTATATAGGGCTGAAATCACCACTTAAAAATGATCACTATGATTTCAATCATGCCTAAAGGAGTTGAGATCATGGGCTGATGGTTGCAGTTGAGAATGCTCTCCAAATCAACCCATTCTCCCTTGTTTCTCTCATTGACTAGATCAATATCACACACACAAAATCTACAATTCTACATGCTCTGTTGGTAGTTCTGCACTAACAACTTGTATCACGAGCTACTATTATTGTACAATGTGTCAACGCATAGACCATTTGTACATTATGCTTCAATATATTAAAACTTTCCAAGCTCATCAAAAGTTCGAACAGTACACAATGATACGTCCTCAATGTTATTGCAACCATTACACACAGTTTAAAATGATTTATCAATACATGGTATAATCTATCGGGTATCAAATTCTTGGGTCAGTTCTATAAGATACAAGGATAAATAATTTGAACCGATAATGTGGAAGGGAGACGTGATGTATGTGCTAAACAAATGACTCTATGTAGCTTCTATAGTATAAATACCTAGTCACAACATGCCCACTCCTTCAATACACATCAGCGCATTTTAGAAGCTTCAAAGGATGGTACAAAAGTGCATTATATTCTTCAATACACATCAGCGCATTTTAGAAGCTTCAAATGATGGTACAAAAGTGCATTATATTAGAATACATAGATATAGATTTATGCATTTCTACATTTTACCATATTGTGTCTTGTATAGAGGTGGCAAAACCGATGGGCCGCGGGGG
>LBNU01004041.1:71079-125755 GCA_014162995.1 Artemisia annua | reverse complement strand
CAACAACAACAGCCACATCATCTAATAGACGAGAATCTGGACGATGAACTGGACGACAACGATTGGAACAACGATAGGCAGAATCGGTCTCCTACGCCGGTTTATAACGAGTCCGATTCGAAGTCGAAACCTCGAAAAAGGCTGATTAAGAAGAGTACTGTGGAGGAGAGTGCTCCTGATTTTGTTGATGAGGTGGAGGATGACGTGGATGGGTTTGTTAGGGAGGATTCGGATGGGAGTGGCGGCGGCGGGAAGAGGAAGAAAGTTGAGGGGAGTGGGAAGAAGAAGAAGTTTAGTTCGGGGAAGTTTACGGATAGGGAGAGGGGAGGGAGGAGTGAGAAGAGCGGGTCGAAGAGTAAGGGGAGTGGGAAGAGAAGGTCGGGTGAGGATGCCGAAGTTAAGGAGATGTGGGAAACGGTTGCTGGTGACTCGGAGGTATAATTTAGTTGCTTATTTGATATATGTATGGGTTGACTTTATGTAAATCTGAACTTACGCAACATGGTTCAGTTTTTAATGATTGTTTAGCTAGGTTGTAGGTGTTATGGTTTGTAGAATAGAGTGGACCAAGTAACGAGTTTTTTTGCAGGACTAATATGCTCATAGATCTATTTTTGTTTACCCAATGAATATCTCAATGTGTAGGCTGTAGTTGTAGTCTCGGTTAAGTTATGCAGTTTGTAAGCCAAATATATGAGTTAGGTTCCCATTCTTATTCATTTGGGAAAAAGTTTACTTGTATTGAATGTAGATCTCAAAGCTTGTGTTTAAAAGGCTGTTTTTTTTCAAGACAGCTGCTCTATAATACGGTTATGTGTCTGGAATTCTATTATGAAGGCTCTGTGAAACCAACAAGAATAATGTAACTATTTTTTCCTTTATTCTAAAGGATTTACCAATATGCAGACTTTTTGTTTGAATGTGTTTGCTGTTGCTAGGAACCACCCACTGGCCACTGCTCCCCTAAAGAGGGAGAAATTTTGTTGTGTGGACTATATTGTATGTTTCTTGATGGAGCTTTGATTGACTTTTGCAGGATGACAAAGACGGTCCAAGGTTGGCAGATGATGATAACTTCATAGACGATACTGGTGTCGATCCAGCTGATCGTTATGCAAGTGACCATGGTGGTTATTCTCCCAGTCGTGCTCCTCAGGTATGAAGAAACTCTGTCATGTACTCATATCATAAAACATATTTTTTTTTTCCGGCTATTGAATAAACAAATATCGTTTTCTTCCAATCGTACTATTCTCTTAGCTTAATATTCTATTAATGTAGGCTGAGGAGGGAGAAGAAGATGATGAAATCAGAGACATGTTCAAGGTGGGTAAGAAGAAGAAGAAGACTGAAAAAAGTGCTGCAGAGATTGCATTACTTGTTGAAAATGTCATGGCCGAACTTGAGGTTGTAGCAGAAGAAGATGCAGAGCTAAATCGACAATCAAAACCAGCTATTAATAAACTCAGAAAGCTGCCTCTTCTCACTGAAGTACTATCAAAGTAAGTACCGTATCTGTAAAAGTCACATATCAGAGTCGTAGTATGTTTATTTCATTTGCATCGTCAATTTTTTATACAGGAAACAACTACAACTGGAGTTTTTGGATCATGGAGTTTTAACCCTTTTGAGAAATTGGCTTGAACCACTACCTGATGGAAGCCTGCCCAATATAAACATTCGTGCAGCAATATTGAGGATTCTAACTGAGGTATAAACAAGGATTTTATAAGCGTTAAATATATGTTTTCTTATATGTTTGTAGGATTACTTATGTTTGCTTCTTTTATACTGTAGTTCCCAATTGATTTAGATCAATATGATAGAAGAGAACAACTGAAGAAGAGTGGGTTAGGAAAGGTTGGGTCTCTCTCTCTTACAATGGTAGTAGTTGTCTTTTCTTTTCGGTAGCAGGCCTAAGATACTAAACTATGATGTCGTTGCTCAGGTCATCATGTTCTTGTCAAAGTCTGATGAAGAGACCACATCCAATAGAAAGCTTGCTAAAGACTTGGTTGACAAATGGGTAAGAATGGAAAGATTTCTTTGAGCTCCTTCTTTTGAGGCTATATGCATATTGATTGCCATGTTTAGTCAGCCTGCTACCTTTGGAATGGATTATGAAAAAGATTCATGTTTAGAGTTGTAATATTTTGTTATGTATGATGCATTTCATGAATAGCAGAACTCTTTAGATTATGCATGCACTTCACTTGGAGGACAGATCTTGCAGTTAGTGTGGGTGAATTAGTTTCTTAATGTCACATTATGTTTGTTAACGTAATCACATTTGAAATTGTTAGAACCAGTTCCATTGTTTCTTTTATATATGAATAGGCAGCAGCTTACTTTTTATCCATAAAGTCTGCACATTGATGGGTTTTCCTGATCTTAATTTTCATGTATAGTTATGGCTGACCTTTTATTCTAGTGGTCTTGATTATCATTAACACCTAACATGTAATGCAGAGTCGACCAATATTTAATAAAAGCACAAGATTTGAGGACATGCGGAACTTTGAGGATGAAAGGATGCCCATCCGCCGACCATCTATGAAAAAGTAAATTATATGTTTGCATTCAACCATATAACATATACAGCAATTAATTAGAAACTACTTATATTCTTATCTGTTTGCTACCTCAACAGGCCAATGAATAAATCTTCAGGAATGCAGTCTAGAGATGATGATCTGGATTTAGCTGAATATTCTCAGTAAGTTATTTCATTGCTAGATTACTGTTGCTGTGGAGCATCTGTTTGTTACATATATCATGTGCTTGTTCTATTCTTAATTCTTTTGCGGTCAACTCAGGGAGCCAAAGTCTAGTTCAAGTTCATCTTCTAGATTGACATCAAGGCCCGAAGCAATGTCACTGGATTTTGTGGTGCGACCTCAATCTAAGATTGATCCAGATGAGATTAGAGCTCGAGCTAAACAGGTCGTGCAAGATCAACGTCGTCTCAAGGTATGTTCTTCTAACTTGAAATTTTTTGTTATATTTGTTGGAATTCTTTATAGTTTTTTTAATGTATGAATCTTCCCTTATTATCAATTGGCAAAAATGTTGTCAAATGAATAGTAAATTAAGGGTGAAGTTGTCTCTTGATGCTTTTAATCTAATCTAACTATTACAATATTTTGTTTTAATTAACTGCTTCATACTTACTATTAATAGTAAGAGTAATATGTTAACAAATGAGTTGGAATTACACCGCCTTGAAGCGGGGGAAAAAAAGCAATAATAGGTATTAGGTTGCTTTAGTTTCAATTAATCTATAAATAATTACTACTTGTTAACTAAAATGGGTCAATGGCCGAACATGGAAACTGTGTCCATAGTGTATTTTAACGCATACTAGTATAATCTTTAATTATTCTATTAAATAAATTTAATCATTGCTTTTTAATAAGAAAAAAAATAGTTTAATATAAATTATTATGAATATTGTAATCATATTTGACGAAAAGAAATTTGGACCATCTGCCACCTCTAATTAGTGCACCGAGTTCCATAAATGCTGTCTTTGCTGCATGTTACCTCTTTTATATGGCAATCTTATTAAGAGGTTGATCATATGTAATGACAGATGAACAAGAGGTTGCAACAGTTAAAAGCACCTAAAAAGAAGCAGCTTCAAGCTACTAAGCTTAGTGTGGAGGGTCGAGGCATGGTCAAGTACTTGTAGACCAAAATCAAGGAGCCCAGGGATCATATGTGACTGCAATCCGAATCATCAAGACGCAGCAATTGATCTTTCTGATTATGGAAGCAAGCTGAGTTGCTTGTGTTTGCGCCAGCTGATTGTTTGTTAAGCGCGACTGAATGTAACTTTCTGCGCTAAGAAGACACCACCCTTTTCACCTGTTTGGGTTACTTGATTTATGTTATAAGTCAATCTCTGTTTTTTGTAATATGACGAGTGATGTAACATTCTCATGATGGAAGCCGTCAGAATGATTTATTGTGTAAGATAACTGCAATATTTTCTTGTTTAACAATGTTTCTTTTATATATATATTATTATAAGTTGGGCATTCAACCTTGTCAGTTATCATTCTCTATAATATTGTAGTTGAATCGGCTGTGTTTGATATGCTTCAGCATGTTGTTCGGTGAAGGGCGATTCACATATTTAACTAGTATTCGAACAATTTTCTTAAAAATTATGGGCCAACTGTCTGAACTTTTAGGCCGGAAACCGTAATGTTGGCAATTAGATTTGTTCAAGGGCTTTAATAATCGCTTGAACCACGTCAACTCTTTGTGTTGTTTATATTGATTGCTATTGTGCTATTGCTTTTCATTCAATAAGTCCTTAAAGGGAGTTGTTTTACAATTAATGAAATCAACCTCAAGATTGTGTGTGTTCCATGCTCCTATCATCTATTATGCGCATGTTCGGATGGCTTTAGTGAAATTTGTTTAACACTTGGCGCACACTTTGTTTTTTCTTTCAATAAGTGGCGGAGCTTGAAAAGTGAACCTACCAAAGAACTGTCAAACTAAACAAAATAGAAAAATAACAGAGTTATAATAAGATTATAGTGGGCGTGTTTGAGAGCTTATATTTAGTTTTGAAAAAATATTATATGAGAAAAGCTAATATTTAACTATATATTACTTAAAACGGATTTATCCATGACCTTCTTTAATAATTTCCTTGATTGTCTTTAGGACGTTTGCATAACAAAGTTTAAAACTGAAATGTATTATAAAGACATTGTTTGACCACTAGACCCTTTAAAAGTAGTTTTTTTTAGGGCTTGACGTAATGGGAAGCACCATCATCCGTGGTTACGGCCCTCCATGATCGCGCGTGGTTCTCCACTTTTGGCACTCGTTTGGTGGTGCAGATAACCAGACGTTGTGCATACTTTTTTTTATATGTGTATGTGTATTAAAATGAAGTATTTCTACATGTTTGGTTTGATGATAGTTTAGTGAAGAGAGTAATTGGTAGAAGCTCATCACTAGCCTAGGGCTGAGCAAACGGACCGTTCCGACCGGACCGACTGACAGACCGAACGAGACCGGACCGAAGGACTAGCGGTCCGGTCTCGGTCTCAAGTTTTTCTTTATTTCGGTTTCGGTCCGGTCTAAAAATCGACCATTTTACTTTCTTGGACCGGACCGGACCGAACACATTCAGTCTCAGTCTTGGTCGGTCCGGTCTTTGACCGATGATAAGCCCTACACTAGCCTAATTGTACAATCCAATTCACTTGAAGGGAAAAAAAAAATAATAAAAAAAATCACAAAGTCAGCTTTGAGAAAGAAAAACAGGATTCCACATTTTTCCACAAAATCTCTCTCACATCCTTCCTTTTCACATTCACATCGTTTCCAGAACAAACTCAACACATCCAACAACACAAACAATCACCTTGCTCGGAGATCCCTCCCTCCACCAACCACCGGTAATTTCTTTCTTACTTTTTATCCCATTCTTTTTTACTTCCCCCAATATTTTTATAAAATCTTTACCTTTTATAGCACCTATTAAAAAATTAGGGCATGCATTTATGTTATATTCATGTTACAATACTTAATTTGTTAGAATTCCATGTTGCATTTAAACCAATATTTGTTACTATTTTTTCCCTTAGGGTTTGGTTTTTGGTTATAGATAATACTTAATTGGGTCTTTTTTTATTTGTAAATAAGTTAGGTGAGATTGCGCAGAGAATCCGATTCTTGTTGGTAGTTATTAACCGATGCTCGTGAAAGTTGGAAGTTTTTTAGTTTGTGATACGACTGTTTAGTTAGTTGCGTTATAGGTAAATTAAGTTAGTATGCGGATAATTGAGCCGAGGACCCGATTCTTGTAGGTTGTTACTCGTTATTCGGCGAGCCTCTAATTAACTGGAAACAAGTGGCTAGTTAAGATTAGAAGCTCGTTGATTAGTTATATAGACTGTAAAGTCAGTTGCATTGTTGGTAGTTGTTGTTATATGCGTTTTAAAATAGTAGTTATAACTTCACTATAAAAGGGAACGAATCTGGGGTTCCACAGTGAGTCTTTTATTAAGATGGGATAGATCGTGCGATATTATTACTAAAAAGGCATCACGTGTTTGGAATGCGATCTTGACGTAACTGGCATGTCACGTTTATAATAGCAGAAATGTCGAGTCAGAAACCCAGGTAAACCAAAAAAAAATTACCCAAAAGAAAATGTGACATAGGTGTCGGTGAAGCTGAGTTATTTAATAGTTTTAACTTTTATCCTAGCTAAAGCTGAGTAGCTATTGAAGTGTGGTGCTCAATTTTGGAAAAGATCTATTTGTGGTGGATCATTTTTGATTTTCCGCCAATGCTTACAAACCATTTGGTTTAATGTATGGTTCTGTAGTTCCTCTTAAACATTAGCAAGTTTATATTCATAAGTTATACTTGGAGATAGAATTTGCGCTGATTTTTTGTCATACAACTTGCAACAACTGATTGGTTGCATATAGGGTGTTCTTCGTGGCTGATCCTGCAGTGGTAACTCGCTGCATTAGTGCGAGCAAACTTAAATACTGTGTAATATATTGGGGGTTTGGGGCAATGATTTATGAGATATTTCTACTTGAGAAACTGTTAAAGAATAAATCCCTACAAAATTTTTTGGAATTTAGGAAAATATAAGAAGTAATGTTGGCATTTGTATTTGCTCGTACTATTGTCACACTGAACTTCAGTTTCACTATTGATAGCCTGTTTGATTACTTTTACTCTATTATTGTATGTGTTTTGAACTTTTATATGCTCTTTTGGAAAGTATTTGAAGTTACATATGTCCATGTTGGTGCTTTGATGCTATTGGGTGTGAATCTGCACTCATTATTATATAGGCTTAGAATCCACTTTGTCTGCTAAGTGATTTTTGCAAGTTGAAAAAAAATAAAAATGAACGATTGTCAACTATTCTTTTGTTAGTACACAAGGTAAGTTGCACTGTAAACTAGGGTTATTTTGTTTTGTTTTTCCTATGGGAAACTGGTGGAAAGATGCAGGGGACACCAATAGTGTTAACTCATATTGGTTACTACGTATTATTTAGTGCAGTGCCTTATTGTTTACTCAGTTTTGTCAGTACACACAGTGCAGGTAGGAGATATCAGTTTAGTGCATCCTGCGAACTAGAGGGACCCCAACTTTAATCTGCGTAAAAGTTGGTAAACAAAACGAGACAGCAATGAATGCTTTATTTTCCAATGATCCTATGAATTTTGGAATGTACGAAAGTGGTCCATATAGGCATAATGATGATAAGCAGGAAGAAAATGGTGGTCGGTGGTATTTTTCACGGAAAGAAATTGAAGAAAATTCCCCTTCCAGACCAGATGGCATTGATTTGAAGAAGGAGACTTATCTACGCAAATCTTACTGCACATTCTTGCAAGATTTGGGTATGAGGCTCAAAGTGTAAGCTTATTTATCCCTTGGTTCTTTTACTTAAAATTATCATATGCTTATTAATGCCCATTTTTATAAGTTGTATGGACATTGGGTAAGTCACTTCAAGATAGTTAGTTACATGAAATGTTTGCCAATCACAATACATTTTGTTTATCGTGGGTTCTTGGTAAATGTTATAAGTTCATTAGGGTATTTGATTTGGCATCAACTTCCTATGAAAGGCAAGTAAACAAAAATGAACTAAAGAAGTTCTGTTTGAGATAGGTTAATCGATAGGAGTCTTATTTATATTTAGATCATGATTTATCCTTTATTTGATTAGTGATTGTTTTGGAATTAGCTTCCTAGTTAGAGTCTACTTAGTATTAAGTATCTGCTACAAATAGAAGGGGTTCATTGGTATTGGATCTAACAATGCTGATGTTTTTGTTTGATCAAGATTATAATAGGTTCTGAGGAAGTTTTTCAGTTCTTGTTACATTGTGCCTAGTAACGCTATTACTCCTCAACTTTTGAAAATATGCTTACATATTTTTACTCCTCAACTTTTGAAAATAACGCTATTACTCAACTTTTGAAAATAAGTTGATTTTGGTAAAACATGTAATCTGAATACATATTTGCTAAAATGTTGACGATAAGGCTTAAAGGCATTTATGGGTCGCTTTTTTACCATCTTCTAAGGCTTCTTTGTTGATGTCACATCTCTTTCTTACAACTGTCTCTAAGTTTGTCTGAAAATAATTGTTTTGAATTGCAGAGTTTATTACTTTAATATGTATATACATGGATTGTATTGGTTATATGCAGGCCACAGGTAACCATTGCTACGGCTATTATCTTTTGCCACCGGTTCTTCCTCCGCCAATCACATGCAAAGAATGACAGACGGGTGAGTTGTGCCAATTTACTTTCTTCTCTTTTGGGTCTCTTTAACCTGATGGAGTTTGTTCTATATTGTGATTAAAACTTTGCAATTGTAAATCATTTCCAAGGGCTGTAAAATAAGTAAATATCAGGACTATGATGTGATCTGATCGGATCTTATTGCAATTAAGAAAAAGCCTTTTAGTTTCAGTATGTCTTGGAAGCAATTATTTTCAGCAAAAGTAAACCCTATATAAGAAAGTTCCATGTTTAAAACGAGCATGTATGTTTTGGAACTATGGAATCAAACAGTAAATATATACTATTTCTTTATGGTAGTTTATATG
The DNA here is from genome assembly GCA_014162995.1 of Artemisia annua. Lineage (NCBI taxonomy): Eukaryota > Viridiplantae > Streptophyta > Magnoliopsida > Asterales > Asteraceae > Artemisia > Artemisia annua. The sequence continues at coordinate 117,131 of LBNU01004041.1, read as the reverse complement.
TGTGTGCGTGGCGAAACCCTTTTTATAATCAAAAGTGGAAAAAGCAGTGAGAGAAACCCAGGACTTGGCAGAGCTCTATATTAGTATATTTTAGGAACTTACTTTCATGTACATATAATCTTATACATGTATAGTTTATAGATCAACTTTAGTTCCTTCTGTGTACTATAGATAATTTTTTTTTTCTCCTTCTCATGTACTTCTAATATATGTTGCTTAATGCTTAGTTCTTGTGTTTAAAGTTGTCAACTACTAGAATTATCAGAGTAGAAATCATGTTAGCATACCTATTTTATTCGGGTGCTAATGTGATAGAAGTTTAGGTTATTAAAGCATAGCAAACGTAACCTTAGCTCTGAAGGGACCTGTCACATGGGCTGCTTCAGTTTTTAGCTGGTTTAATTTGTGGGAGTGTCAGTTTTAGGGCAAAATCGTTCTAAATAATTTTGGACTCTGCCTGGGCTGAGTATCTATGTTGGAAAGGACTAGCTACTGACTTCGAATTTGGAGTCGGACCGATTGATATTCAGTTTTTATGTACTGATCTAGTGAGAAGCTAATAGTTTTGGAAGAAAAGGTATTGTGTGAGTATACACAAAACCTACCTTATTTGCGTATCTAATTAGAAGTCACAACAACCACTATGGTGAAACCCAAGTAAAGAACTCATCAAGTGGTGAAACCATAAAAATGATCTAACATGAAAAATGGTCTTTTATGCACTTCTAGGAGAACTGCTTTGGGATACTACACACATGCCAATCTGTTTCCAATTTCCACAACTTACCTAGATGTCAATCGTTGTGGCCTCTGTATTTACTAATGGCCTTCAACATACATGTTCAAATGTCAACACTGGATACATCTCTTTGCACTATCCATTTCCTGAGTTTTGGAAACCTTGATTAGAGTTTTAGAGATCTTCAAAACATCTAAAGGACGCCAAAAGGCAATGTTTTGGTGAAATTCATATTTATTCAATTTTTTTTGCACTTCTGTTTCTGAAAGTGTAAGATGGAGAAAAATAATGTTTGGTTAATTTTCACGTTCCTGAGTGTAATATCTCGGTCTCTTTAAATGTTGCATTTCTCAAAAGCCAATATCGTTTTGTAGGAGTGTTAGTTTAAGGTTTAGAAAAGAGAGGAATGTGAATGGTAGCTGGTGTTTGCTTTCAAGTGATTGGTCTGAATATTTGGTAAAAAACCCATAAAAATGAAATCAACTTAGGAATCACAAGTGAGGAAAGAAACGAATTCTATCAAATCACCTTTACATAATGAAAGTCGTCACTGATGAGGAGCAGCAAGTGTAGAGTTCCATTAGTGAACTGTCGATAAACTATGGTGAAGTGAAGCAGAGTGCGAAGTGCTTAACTATAGAAATACGCAAGTACACAAACATACATTATATTAGCAGTTTATGCATGCCGACTACATCCACTGGTGTGATTACTATTACAGTTCACGACTTAAAGGTCTGTTAATGCTGAGAAGAAAATTATAATATGGCCATAATAACAAGAGACAGATAAAGTACTCGCATCACAGCTGCTGTGTATGCTCTTATAGTAGAACATTGATGTTTTTTATTTCTCTTCTTTTTCCCGTCTGTTGCCCTGATATAGACGATAATAACTGATTCAACTATTTAAATATTAATAATTGGCTGATATGCTTGCATTGCAGACAGTTGCAACTGTCTGCATGTTTCTTGCAGGCAAAGTTGAAGAAACTCCACGCCCTTTGAAAGATGTTATTATTGTTTCCTATGAAATTAATAACAAAAAAGATCCGGAGGCAATACAAAGAATCAAACAGAAGGTACCAATTCTACAAAACTCATTTGTTGCCAGCTCATGGATATGGTGGCTTTAATTTATAAATGATTGTCATGCAGGAAGTGTACGAACAACAGAAGGAATTAATATTACTAGGAGAACGAGTTGTTCTTGCAACACTTGGTTTCGATTTTAATGTTCTTCATCCATATAAACCATTAGTAGAGGCGATCAAGAGATTCAAAGTTGCTCAAAATGCCCTTGCTCAAGTTGCATGGAATTTTGTCAACGATGGGTAATGCTGTAATAATTTCATTTTTGTTAAAATGCCAGCTGTGTGGTCTCGATCTTCCTATTTTCCATTTTGACATGCAAAAGAGGCATGCGCAGGCTTCGGACATCACTCTGCTTGCAATTTAAGCCTCATCACATCGCAGCAGGTGCTATTTTCTTAGCCACAAAGTTCCTCAAAGTTAAACTTCACCATGATTGGTTCAAGGAGTTTGATGTCACCCCACGCCAGTTAGAAGGTCCATTTATTTACCTTAATTTTCATTATATATTATTGTCGTTTTCAGTACTATTCTGAATTACAATATTTCTTTGCAGAAGTCGGTAACCAATTGTTGGAATTGTACGAACAAAATAGAGTGGCACCTTCTCAAACTAGTGAAGTTGGAGACGGTGTTACTCAAAAGGGACCCACAAGATCTCTTCCTGTTGATGAAGATAATGCAAACAACAGTAATTCCAGGCCCGGTACCTCATCAAGACCGTTTCCTGATCAACCGTATCCAGATAACCATAGTGGCCCACCAAGACCAGCCCAAACGAGAAGCAGTGATGATGGAAACACAGACACAAAAGGAGACGTGGAAGTCATTGAAAGTAAACAACATTACGGGCCAGAAGATGGTAATGCTTCTGAAAGAAGGGAACCAGTGGAAGCAAAGCAGAAATACCAGGGACGGAATCTGGATTACAAAGGGCAGTCACCTCATGATGCTATAAAAAAGATTGATAAAGATAAGGTTAAAGCAGCTCTAGAGAAACGGAAGAAAGCCCGTGGTGGTGATGTAACTCGAAGGACGGATTTCATGGATGAGGACGATCTCATTGAGAGAGAGCTAGAAGACGGTATTGAGTTGCCTGGTGAATCGGAAAAAAGCAAGCAAGATAGAATACATAATTGGTCTAAACCATTAAATCAGGTGGATGATGATATTGAAGACGGGCAATACCATTCGTCAACAAAAGGGCAATCATCACGCAGTCAAGATTTTGACCATGTGGAAGAAGGGGAAGTGGGATTGATGGATGATGGGGATAGAGGTTTTAATAGATCGCCTAAGTCTAGTAATCGGAAAAGGAAGGTTGGTGGGACCTCACCTGAAAAACGCAGGAGAAACTAGAAGCATATCTCAGTTCCTGAGAGAACATCTGGTATGTGTTTACTGTACTGGTTCAGACTAAATTTTGGTTTCTTTATGTCTTTTTTTTTCTGGTCATGAATGAGATCATTTAGCAACTTTTATGAGCTTCTCGCGGTAGTCCCCGTGGACTTCATCAACCAGCCACCTTTCTTTCTTCTCATTCTCATATATAATGTGACCCGGCTTGTCCTTTGGATTACTAGTCTCAATAGGAATGATGATTAAGCATAACTTGCTCTCAAATATTGTTAAAAACTGTATATTGCAGTTTATTTTTTTTCATTTTTGGCTGTATGTTATGGAGAAGGGATATCAGATTGAAGTAGAAACAAAGTTTGGTTTATTTGCCTACTACACAACTATAAGCAGCTAGATCCCTGAAAGTCTGAATTAAAATTATTTTTGTTGCCAATACATGTAGCAGACGGATCTGATATAAGATAAGTGGGACCTACCATTGTTTTCTAATAAGACAGAGCAACTTTTTAATGTTTTATAGACCGGTTCATGATAGGTTTGAAGCTCCTGCTGCAGGTCACTAGTTTTCCTTTTTTCACTGGTTGAAAACCTTGTTTAAGTTATATGAAAATGTATTTAAACTAAATATAAATAGGTTTTTCAGATAGCTTAAGTGCTAAACTGAAAATATTTCATCTGCATAATTAAAATTATTGCAACAAAGTTACTCCGTATTTTGCTACCAATCCGCCTTTCTCTTTTGAATAACTCTATTAAGGGATGAGGATTTATCACTATCAAGCTTCGATCAGCTCATCGTAATGTTTTGGGTGTTTGGACTTTGGCTCATTTAAATTGCTTATTTGGTCATTGCGTGCTGATGTATATGTAATGAGTAGTAAAAGCTTAATTTGAACATCTTATTAGCTTATTACATCTCTTTTACACCTAATAATGTCTAAGAACTTATAACCAAATGATGACCAACTTATAAGACATCCAACCAGGCCATTCCAAGTATATTACAAGTAACCCAGTACAATATTAAAATACAGTATAAAATTTTATACAAAACAAGAAAACAGTTGCAACATTACAAACAAAATAACAAATCCAGATTACAGTTCCAACATCACACACAAAATAATGAAATACAACACATAAACCTCAACACTGAAATAGGACACACAAAAACCTCAAATCAGAGTTATGAAACAAGAAAATGAATTAAATCATGCTATTTCTCTGATAAACACTCTGATCGCCATCATTCCCATCAACCTCGGATCAAGTATGCAAGTTTTCAGCCTACAAAGGATCACAATAAAAGAGTATAATTAGTATCAATTATCTTGAGTGGCACATCAACTTATTTTAGTATATCATTAAGAGTTATTCATTTAGATAAGTCGCTATATCTTTGTTTTAGAAATACAACCCAAAAAATTTGAAAAAACGTATACAGGCAGAATTGCATATATATCCCTCCCAAAATGAATAATTGCATATATATCATTTTTACAAGTTTTTGATGCACATAGTACAATGGTTTTTATGCATGCTTTGGATATATATGCAATTATGCATTTTCGGAAGGATATATATGCAAAAACCCATTTTAAAAAGGTTACGATAAACATGTTAGCATGTAAGCGTTGCATTAGAAGGGGAAAAAAAATAATAATAAAAAGAAAAAAAAAAACATAAGTAGTGAACTAGTGATATGTCGCAATAGTTAATATTGTATGTATTAGAATATAATTACATATATTTTCAATAAAACTTTAATAATTACATATTTTTGTAAAACACAAGTTTTTAATGCATAGCGTACACTGGTATTAAAGCAAAATTTTAAAAAATATGTAAGTATTAAAGTTTTCTTAAAGATTTATGTAAACGCCAAACTATTTTTAAAAAATTCTTTCAAAGGAAATAACAATGTCATCATAAATTTCTTAAAAAAAGAAAAAACTCTTAACAGATTCCTCAAATGTTGTGACTCAGCCACATGTTAAGACCATGTCTTCAAAAATGCGGACCTACTTTTTACCCTTTTGAACCCCTAAAATCTTTTCGCGAACCTTTATTGGACAAAAGAACCTTGTTTTGAATCCTTTTCAGACCCTTGACACTCTCTCCTCTTTCTTTTCGTATCAAATACCCCACCCAAATCATCCTACCCTTCAAATAGCTATTTCTGTTCAAACTTTAACCAAAATTAAACTTGGAAAACCTCATCTCTAAAACTTAGAAACCCGTAAACTGAAAAAATTCTGGTCCAAAAGTTTCGTCTGCAGTTTTGTAAAATTTTCTTGTGTAAATTAATGAAAATTGAACTATTGACAAATTATAAAAAACTAACCCTCAATAAACGGTTGATTTGAATAAGATCAGGACCATAATCTTCTTTTGGGACAAGTGTGACAAGCTCAATAACTCCCACAAGCATCCCGTGAGAAAATACCGGCACAACTAACTGACCCAAAAGTTGATCATGGTCATGTTTTGTTCTTTGTTGTGGAACCATTGTTTGAGCAGCTTGGCCTGCAAAACAGTTAAGTTGAGCCCACGTCCCTGGTCCAACCTGACCATAACGGTGGCAAGCATTCCTGTAGTTCTTGAGCCCTTCATGATCTTTATTAGATCTCGAAAGCTGACCTGTCAGTTTAAGAGACCAACTGTTTCCAGGACTTGTGTTTTTCCAAAACAAAATTGAACCTGATTTTCTTTGAAAATCAAATCCTCTGATCATGTTTTCAATACTTGACTGCATTTTGTTGATAGTTCAGAAGAGTTTTTTGTTCTTTTTTAACTAAGCTCAAGAGAGATTTTGAATCGAAGTGGATGGTTTGCTTGGGTATATATAGACCAGGTCACAGCTTACTTGGGGTCCAAATAATCCAGCTGGGTTCAAATAGAGAAACAAGACAGCTTGAGGGTTCAAATAAAGAATACAAGACAGCCTGTTTTAGAAGGGTACACAATTCGACGCATTCTTAACTATTCTTTTTACTAACTTATATTATTTAATTCTTTTTAATAAGAGTATTTTTGCAAAATATAATTTCTATTAAAGTTGATGTCGCATATTTAAGAGGGTCAATTTCATATATACCTAAATAAAACACAACAATGACATATTTACTCAAATCATACTTTAAATACATTATAAATCATACATTAGAAACATGTATTTTCGGTATATACAACATTTTGACGTTTACATTGAGTATATATAAAATTATTCATGTTTAAAACACACACAAATTACTTGGTTATTTACTTTTCATTAATAATTGATTGCGTTGTAATGCACGCCAAGCGGGTTTGCATAAGCCATAACGTATGTTTACTCGTTTTTCAAAAGTATTGTATTATTTATTGACCAATCCTTGCAACATCTGTTTATTTCGTATGTGCAAGAAAGAAATAAAATGTTGTTTCAAAATAATATGAACTATGATGATGATTTATTCAAAGATCATTATTAGAAATGTTGAAGATGTGTTAAAGACCTTGAGAGTAAAGAAATATGTTTTGTGCTTGCAGTGGCAAGATTATTGGGATTTAGTTTGGAAAATATGAAACTAATAACAAGAGGAGTGAACAGGGGAATATAAAGAGAGATATAAGCCTGCATGTTGTGTCGGGTACGGGTTTAAGTGATGTAATGTTTCTGTCATGGAAGGTGAGCTATGAAAGATGAAGTGACCTAAATTAAACATTATATAATACTTTTAAACAAAATCATTTCTTCATTCAATCTTAACTTTCACTTTCGTTTCTTTACGAAATCACAAACATGAGTCGCCAAAATGATGTTTTTATTAATCACATTCTCGGAATGTTGCAACATACAAACTCATCATCTTTGTCACATCCCGCTATATCTTCATTCGCAAATTTAATATCTTCGTCACAACTCCAATCTGCTCCATTTGCAGGGCCGGAGATGGACATGGGCAACATGGGCCACTGCCCAGGGCCCATTATTTGGAGGGGCACCAAAATTGTAAAAACCCAACTTGTATATACATTGGATTTAAAGCCCAAAAAACAAACCAATGCTTAACAGAACAAAATAGTGTTGACAACGGTCAAACAACATTTCAATATGCATGGGTGTGGTGGAACTGAAACAACATTATTGTAAAAACCCAACTTGTATATACATTCGAAAAATGCTAGAAGAATTGCATTATTTTCACAATAAAATAGTCTTTGTAATAGTATTTTTGAATATTTATAACTTTTTTAGCATGGATTAGTATATTTGGATATTTTTAACTTTATTTTTGGCATCGATAATGGTTGTTTTACTCGCATATTTTTTTATAAGAGGGCCTTTTTTTAGTTACCGCCCAGGGCACCCAAAATCCCCGGGACGGCCCTGTCCATTTGGTAGCCAAATATACTATGCCACAATACACAACCGAACAATATGAAATTTACCAACGTCATTTTCTTCAAACAACAACAATTTCAACAGCAACAAACACCACAACCACAACCACAACCATCACAAGAAACCCAAGAAGCCGAAAGGTGGCGCCAAAAAGGCAAAAGCTCAATAAAAAAACAATCACAAGCACCACCACCACCGCAATGGCAACTGAGGTATCCTCAAAGTCCACTCGTTGGTTGCAAGAAGAGGAAACATAATCAACCGAATGCTTTGTTGCAATTTCCGAGGATAACATTATCAAAAATAACTGGGATGAGCTATCATTTTGACACTGGAATCTATTGGAGTTCAACAAAAGTGCTCCAACACAACGTTACAAGGCTATGTTAACGGGGAAGTGGGTAATGTTGAATGTTAATTGCCAAAAGCTCAACTCTATATACAAACGTCTAAAACATTTGAGTAGAAGCGAAGAAAACGAGATAGATCTTTTGCAACATTGTAAGCTGACATATCGCAACAATATTGGTGGAAAACCATTCAATTAAGAGAAACTAATTTTCCTTTTTTGACCGGTTGAAAACCTGTTTAAATTATATGAAAATTTATTCAAACTAAATATAAATAAGTTTTTCAGATAGATCAAGTGCTAAAACTGATAATATTTCATATGCATAATTAAAATTATTGCAACAAAGTTACTCCGTATTTTGCTACCAAATCCGTCTTTCTCTTTTGATAACTCATCTTAATGTTTTTGGTCACCATCAAGTTTCGATCAGCTCATCTTAATGTTTTTTGGTGTTAGGAGTTTCGCTCATTTGAATTGTTTATTTGGTCATTTCGTGCTGATTTATATGCAAATGATTACTTTCTAGTGCTTGGACCATGACAAAGGGGTGTCTAAGGGTGGTGGCAATGGCCAGCGGGATGCCCAGCGGCATGGCCATACCGCCGGTGAACACCGCCGCCACCTCGGCGGTATGGCCAGCGGCATGGCTCCAGCGGTGATAGATGATTCCACGGCATGAAGAGAAGAAAGAGTCGTTGGGCTAGAAGACAAAAAAAAAAATTGTACCGTTGGGATTTTTTGTGAACGTTGAGAGCTTTGACCAAAGGAAAAAAAAATCTTTCTATATATACTAAACCTCTATTTTCTTTATAAACACAAACAATTCACTTACAATAACAAATTATTAACACAACCAATTCACATATTTTTACAATGGTTTCATCTTCATCTTCTTCGTCCGACTCGATATTTGTTCCCGCCGAATCGTCCGAACTATTGCCATCCGGTAGCACCCTAGAAACCTTATTAGCCGTGTACGATTCAATTGACGACACGGCAAGCTCTACCGAAACTCGGGAGTTTGTAACCCGTTATCGTGAAGAAGCTTTACAAACCCTTATGAATGACTATTTCGTTGAACGTCCAAAGTTTTCCGACAATACTTTTCGTGATAGGTTTCGTATGACTAGTTATTTCCATCCGGACCACGTAGAGGCTCAAAACTTAACATTTCTCGATGACTAGTTATTTCCTTTTTTTTAAAGAATAATGTAATTTTCTTTTAATATTTTTCTTTTAGTTATTAATAAAATATTTATATGTTTTTATTAAATTGTTTAATATAATTAATAAAAAAAAAAGAAAAAAAAGTTGGGAGGTATGAAAAAGGCATGGTTGCCACTAAAAAGGGGTTGGGAGGTATGAAAAAAGTATGAAATGGTTGGGATGAGGTGGAATGATATTATTGGTGGATTTGGGAGGTATGGTTTTTTTCGGAAGCATGACTGCCACCATCCTAATAAAAGCTTAATTTGAACATCTTATTACATCTCTTTTACACCTAATAATGACTTTTGAGCTTTTGTTTGGGAACTTGATAACCAAATGATTACCAACTTATAAGACATCCAACCAGGCCATTACCAAGTATATTACAAGTAATCCAGTACAATATTAAAATATAAAATTTATACAAAACAAGAAAACAGTTGCAACATTACCAACAAAATAACAAAATCACATTACAATATAAAATTTATACAAAACAAGAAAACAGTTACAACATTACAAACAAAATAACAAAACAACATTACAGTTCCAGCATCATAAACAAAATAGGACACACCAACAATTTCTTTAAACACTCTGAGTGCCATCATTCTCATCAACCTTTTTTTTGGGTAAAAGGGTTAATTCACCCTGGCAAAATACATTCCCATCAACCTCGGATCAAGTGTGCCACTTTTTATTTTCAGCCTACAAAGGATCACAATAAAAGAGTAAAATTATTAGTAATTTAGATGACTTATTTTAGTATAATATTAAGAGTTAATTATAAGTTGCATTGTCTTTGCTTTAGAAACACAACCCAAAAAAATTCAACAAATATATATATTTTAAAAAAGTTATTATTTTTATTTATTTTCTTTTTTTTTAAACACGATATATTTTAAACAGGTCATGATAAACATATTAGCATGTAGGCGGTGCATCTACCAAAAAAAAAAAAAAAAAAAAAAAAAAAAAAAAAAAAGGTCGTGAACTAATACTTTATAAATAGTCTAAAAACTATTAACAAAAAAATTCTTTCAAAGGAAATAACTATGTCTTTCAAATTTCTTAAAAAACAACTCAAAACAGATTCATCAAATGTTGTGACCCAGCCATGTGTTGAGACCGTATCTTCAAAAATGCGGACCTACTTTATACTCTTTTGAACCCTTCAAAATCTTGCTGCAAACCATTATTGGACAAAAGAACTTTTTTTTGGACCCTTTTCTGACCCTCGACCCCCTCTCTCTTCTTTCTTTTCATATCAACTACCCTACCCAAATCATCCTTATACCTAATCCCATCTTCTCAACATTAGGTAAAAAGATAGACTATTTCAATCAATTTCGTGTAAAGTAATGAAAATTGAATTATTGACAAATTAAGAAAACTAACCTTCAATAAACGGCCGAGCTGTCTAAGATCAGGATTGTAATCTTCTTTTGGAGTAAGTGTGACAATCTCAATAACTCCCAGAAGTTCCCTGTCATCAAATATCGGCACACCGAACTGAGCCAAAAATTGATCCGGATTTGTGCTTAGTTGTGCACGCATTTCCTTAGCAACTTGGCCTGCAAAACAGTCATGTTTCTCCCATGTCTCTGGTCGAACCTCACCATAACGGAGGCAATATTTCTTGTAGTTCTGCAACCGTTCATGCTCTCTATTAGCTAACGAAGGCTGACCTGTCAATTTAAGATACCAACTGTTTCCAGGAGTTGTGTTTTTCCAAAACAAAAGTAAACAAATTTTTTTATCAAATTTAAAGCCATCGAACACGTTTTTAATTTTGGACTCCATTTTGATGATAGTTCAAAAAGTTTTTTTGAGTTTTACTAAACTGAAGAGAAACTTTGAATTTGAAGAGAGAGATAGTTCAAAAAGTTTTTTTTTGATGTTTTACTAAGCTCAAGAGAAACTTTGAATCTGAAGAGAGAGAGACGGGTTGCTTGGATTTATAGGACCAGGTCACAGCTTACTTGGGGTCCAAACAACGCTGTTTGGAGGTTCAATTAGAGAATATAGGGTCCACTATTTTAGAGGGGTAGATAAGACAGCTTGGGGGTTCAAATTAAGAATATAAGATATGTTTTGTGGGGTATATACAATTCGACGTATTCTCTTTTTTTTGTTGAACTTATTCGACGTATTCTTAACGATTTTTTTTACCAATTCATATTTTCTTTTTAATAAGAGTATTTTTGCAAAAGAATACAGCTGATGTCGCATATTTTTAAAACACACAAATTACTTTGGTTATTTACTTTTCATTACTTGGTTACTTATATTATTTTATTCTTTTTAATAAGAGTATTTTTGCAAAATGCCTTTTCTAATAAAGTTGATGTCACATATTTAAAACACACACAAATTACTTGGTTATTTACTTTTCATTAATAATTGTCTGAATTGTAATGCACGCCAAGCGAGTGGCGTACGCTATAACATACACATGCGTTTACTCGTTTTTTAGAAGTATTATATTATTTCATAAACTAATTTTTGCAGCATTTGTTTATTTCGTATGGCAAGAAAGAAAAATAATATGAACTCTGACGATGATTTGTTCTAGATCATTATTAGAAATGTTAAAGATATGTTAAAGACCTTGAAAGTAAAGAAATTTGCTTCCGTGCTCGTAGCTGAAAGATTATGGGGATTTAGTTAGGAGAATATGAAACTAATAACAAGAGGAGTGAACAGGGGAAATATGAATAGAGGTATAAACGTGAATGTTGTGTCTGGTATGGGTTTAAGGAGTGTAATATTTCCATCATGGAAGGTCAACCATGAAAGATGGGGCTACCTAAATTAAATATTGTATAATACTTTTAAACACAATAATGTTTCATACAATCTAAACTTTCATTTTCATTTCTTTACCAAATCACAAAAACCAAAATAATGTTTTTATCAATAACCTCCTCCGGAATGTCGCAAGTCGCAACATATAAACTCATCATCTTCATAAAATTCCGCTACACTTTCATCCACAAATTCAGTATATTTGTGACGACTCCAATCTACTCTGTTTGGTAGCCAATATACTATGCCATAATACAAAACTGAACAATATGAAATTCACAAACGAAATTTGTTTAAACAACAATTTCAACAACAACCACCACTACCACCACAACCACTACCACTACAAGGAACCCAAGAAGCCGAAAGGTGGCACCAAAAAGGCAAAAGACCCACCAAACTCAATAAAAAATAACCACAAGCACCACTATCACCGCAATGGTGGCATCTTCAAATGCCACTCATTGATCGCAAGAAGAGGAAACATTATCAGTTGAATGTTTTGTTGCTATTTTTGAGGATAACACTATCGGAAATGACCAAGATGAGCTATCATTTTGACACTGATATCCATGGAGTTCAACAAAAGTGCTCAAACACAACGTAACAAGGATATGTTAACGGGGAAGTGAAAAATGTTGAATGATACTTGACAAAAGCAATTATCGCAAACGTCTAAAACGTCTGAGTAGAAGTGGCAAAGACGAGGTAGATCTTTTGAACCGTTGTAAGGTGACGTATCGCAATGAGAAGGGTGGAAAACCATTCACTAAAGAATGGACCATGGAATATCTTGAGACAACACATCAAATGGGATGCGGGAACCCATTAATGCAAATGATAACCCCTTATTCGGAGATGATCTACCACGTCCCCTGACAAACCACAAAAAGCGAAAAAAAAGTAAATCTTAGACATCGTCTGTGACCGCGGGAGTAACTCGCAAGATTTTGAGAAGGGTGTACAAAATGAACTAAGGCTCAAACGGGAGGCTGCCAAGCAATGAACTAGATGACTAAAGCGACGGACGTGATAATCATGAAGTTGAAAAAATGAAGTTCCTCGCCACTAGCACCGCCCTAATTATCAACATTTAAAAAGAAGAAATTCGACAAAAATATAGACATTAAATGTAGTCATTTTTGTAATTTTTTTTTATTTCATAATTTTTCTTATCATTTCGTAATATAATTTGTAATTTTAATTTTAATGAATAAAAAATTAGCTGGTATAAAAAAATAGAAAAGAAAAGAAAATAGTGGGAATTAAAAGGGGATGTTATGATGATATAAGCGAGAGTGATTTTGGTGATGTGAATTATGTTGATGTTAAAACTGAATTGACAGGACATAACATAAAAAAGGTGGAGTGTGGTATGTTACCACAACTGGTACTCTAAAGAATGTTGTTAAGAATAATAATCAGAAAATTACTTAACTTGTCACTCACTTTCTTAATTGTGTATTGAATTATTTTATAACATATCTTATTATGTACAATTCTTCTTGACGTTTGATTTTATTTATTTATTATTTTTTTATTATTATTATTTTTTTTAATAATTATCTATTAGAATGTATACAACATGTGTGAATTTTGAAGGAAAAAGAAAACAAAAATAATTCATAAAATTTAGTTGTTAAATTTTAAATAAATTATATAGATTTAAGAGACCAATTTTCATATTTTTTTAATAACTTTATAAAGTAAATATATATTACATATACTTTATACCCCTAGTTATAAATTTCACGTTCACTTACGCCTCATCGTATTCCTCTTTATAACACGCGTACACGGGTTTAAAATTTAAATATGGCTACAATTATTATTAACATGAATATTAATTAATATACGGCCCCATGGATTGAGATGAAGATAAATACATAATATTGTACATATATTAACAATGCATGTAATTTGTCTTTAAGTAAACAGGATATAAGGATATCTGGAAGACAATTTATGTAAAATGTATTATCAACGTGTATAATGTCTAAAACATGATATTAATAGTTCAATTTAAACAACATTAACCTCAACACCTTGCCAATTAAAAAAAAAATCAAATCTTTTGTCAAACAAAAATCTATAAAAAATATTAATCGATACTAATATACATAGTAAAAATGTTATGTAAAAAACTCGCGCGTGCACTGACATCATATCAAAAGTTAGATGAAGATCTTGTAGGTAAAGATGATATAGTAGATCTTGAAAACGATGAGGAAATAGGAAATAAGAACTTAGGCGGTTAATAAAATAAGAATAGTAGACTTTAAAGCTTTCAGTAGTCAGAAAAACCATTTATTTTTTTGCTTGTTTTTGTTAAAAATTAATATGTTAAATAATAATGTTTGACACTATTAAATCCACAAGGTAAAAACTAAAAGCTTCACTTATGTGCTCGCTTTTTGTCGCCTCTCACGTTAGTCTCTTGGGGTCACTTTTGCCTTTAACTTGGTCACGACTCTCCAAAATTAGATGCATTTCCATAACGATATAGCCAAAATGAAATGATATCGTGTCGACAATTATGTATAAGCTAAGCAATATGAGTAGCCATAACAGTAACAATTATTTATTTAAAAACGAATATGACGTGGTTGTGTAGTTACTAATGAGTATTTCAGGCATAATAATTCTTTTGGGATTCTATGCCTAATCAATAATGTCAGTGGAGGAGGATAATTAAATTAGATTAGAGTAAATTTAGGATAATTAATTGTCGTAGTTTTGGGGTTTCGTATCCAAGCTTATGTTTGAAGCAAGCTTGTATTCACTTTTGTCTTTTTTGTTGAGCAAGGTATTCACTTTTGTCTTAATAGATACATATGTACATGGAACTTAAACAATACATAATTAGAATATTCTATTACAAATCCAAAAACAATTCCAACATTACACACACACAAAAAATACAAACTAATTAAACACAATACATAAATCAAATACAAAATAATAAAATACAATACATAGACCTCAATCAAAAGTATGAAATAATAAAAGGTAAATGAAACATAGATCATGCCATTTCTTTGATAATGTCTTGGATTGTCATAATCGCCATCCGACTCGGATCAACCATGCAAGTTTTCAGCCTACAAAAGATTACAACCAAAGAGTTATAGTACCATTTCATTGGGGTTGCATGCTAGTCTTCTACGGATGAAAAACGGTCAATAATTCTTAGTCATTTTTAACTTTGACTTAATAAAAAACTAACAAAAAAAATATAAATATTGACAAATGAAAAACTTACCCACAACAATCTCTTGATCTGGTCCAGATCTGCATCATGACTTTGTTTAGGAACAAGGGTGACAAGCTCAATCACCCCCACAAGTATCATCTGAACTCCCAGTTCACGAAATACAGGTACAACCAACTGACCCATAAATTGATCAGGGTCACGGTTGGTCCTTTGATGTGGAACCCCTGTTTGTGCAGCTTGACCTGCAAAACAGTGGTGTTGAACCCATGTGTCTGGTCCAACCTCACCATAGCGGAGGCAGTTCTTTCTGTAGTTCTTGAGCCCTTTGTGATCTTGATTTGATCTTGAAGGTTGACCTGCCAATTTAAGAGACCAACTGTTTCCATCTCCCGTGTTTTCCCAAAACATAAGTGAACCCGAGTTTCCTTCAAAATCAAATCGTGTCATCATGTTTTCAATACTGGACTGTATTTTATTGCTAGTTCAAGGGTTTTTGCTTTTTTGGCTTTGAGTTCAATAGATTATTTGGAGTGAGAAAACAGAGATTTGGTCTGGGGGTTTTATAGACAGGTCACATCCTATTTGAGGTCCGAATAACGCATATTAAAGGGTGCAAATAGAGATGTTAAAGTCACAGCTTGAGGTCCAAGTAGCACAGCCGCCTTTGTCCGTTTGTGACACCAGCTCATATTATTTTTCTAATTTCTATATGGAAATATAATAGCTACAGTAGCGAATTAGCTAAAATTTTGTGCTATAAATGTGGGTCATGATTTTTTTCTGTGGGTCCTGATTCTTTTCTGTGGGCCCTGATTCATTGCTTGTGCATTTTTTGTAAAGAATTGTAGCCAAACTATCCCCTTTCTATAATTCTATACATATTAATTTCTATGCAGTATTTAAGTAATGGCAAATTTCAAAATGTGAAAATAACATTTTATTATATAGGATCTAACGATGGCATTTTTTTATGAATTATGTATATTTTAACCAATGTAAAAAGTTCTCCTACCGTTAAAAAAATGTAAAAATCCTATGTAGCACTTCAACTTTTTCTTTTATAATTAAGTTTTACCCAAGGGACATCAAAATCAAGTTGAAACAAACTTGGCTTATTTGGTCACATTCAGCAACGAGTGCATTAAAGGGTTTTAAATACCTTTCTTTCTTTTTTCTTTTTTTCTTTTTTTCTTCATCATGCAACTTGATATTTGTTAAGTCATAAAACAATTTTGCTCTGGTTTGGGTCTGCTTGGCCAATCAACCCATAAGTATGCCTATTACCAATATGATAGTTTAGAAGATTACTAAAAATATAGTCTATGTGGTTATTAAATCACGTTGTTTGAAACCGTTCACAAAAATCATCCTTTGTCAATTAAAAAATATGTTGCAAAAAATTGTCCATGCAATTTGATAAAATTGCAGGCACGGTCCTTATCTTTTCGAAAGTGCAGACACCAGCCACTTAAAGAACTTTGGTTTGCAAATTTCGTCCTAGGCTAAACTGAAATGACTATAATACCCTTGCCTTTTCCGCTTTGGCCAAAGGGTATTTTAAACATTTAACTATGATCATGGACCAAATATGCAACCCAAAATTCATCACAGAGACAATGCCCGCATGCTCGAAGAGGTAGAGAATGCATATACAGTTAGACCAAATCGTAAAGACGATTTTTGCAATTTACTCTCAATTAAACCTTAACATCTAACTTTTTTCTAACTGATTGTGCACGCTTCTTGATGAAACCATTGTAATTTTTACAAAACCGTTAAAGAACCCTTTCTCTTCCTTTATTCATCGTCTAGGAAGAACCTCCAATTCTGTTGTCATCAACGATATGAATGGCATCTTAGCTCCTTAGCAAAAGCTTGACGACAAAATGAGAACAAATTAGTGAGATGTTTCCCGAATATGGATAGTTTTTTTTGTTTTTGTTTTTTTTTGTTTTTTTTTTCTTTTTACACTTTTTTATTTAAACTGAAATATAATTTGCTAAATTCGATCTTTACTAATAGAGAGGTGAATGCATACGATACAACACCAAATATGCATATTCGTGGTGTGCACATCATTTATTATGGTGTGCATATCACCTCCCTTATGTGTGGTGTGCACATCATTTATTGTGATGTGCATATCCAAATTAGACACTAAACACTCACATATAATTACAAAAACTCATACAATAGAGCCATTTTCTTTGGCTGGATCTTAACCCACTTATGTTGTTTTTGGTAATCATATACATAAAGATACATGCGCCCCACACATAATTACACACTCAAAATCCTTAGAGTGACTCGAACCGGACTTTATGTGTGTAGTTTTGTGTATGAAGGTTCATAAATTGTCACTTTAAGGCGGATATTTGTATTTGATTATACTGTTAATTTGATTGTGTTGGCAAGTAATTTGGGAGGTACTGAAGTAGAAAAGGAACTATGGACTATAGTTTATCTTATACTAGATTTCCTTCAAGTTTTGGAGGGTTACACTGATGCTAGCAAGATCAGCAATGCTAAATTCAATTCTTCAACAAGTGGCTAGGTATTCTAGGGTTGGGGAGGTGGCATCTCATGGGCTTTCAAGAAGCAAACTTGCATTACAAGCTCAACAATGGAATATGAATTTGTGGCTTTAGCATCTGGTGGTAAAGAAGTCGAATGGTTAAAAAAATCTGATTCTCGAGATTCGATTGTAGCCTAAACCTATAACACCCATTTCTATCCGTTGTGATAGTGCTACTACATTTGCAAAGGCTTATAGCCAAATGTAAAATGGGAAGTCAAGATGCTTAGGTGTTAGGCATATCATTATTCATGAGCATATCATGAATGGGGTGATTTCTATAAAGTTTGTAAGATCACAACAAAATTTGGTTGATCGCTTGACGAAGAGTTTTGTCAGAGACCTGGTTATAAAGTCTGCTAAAGATATGAGTTTAAAGTCCACCTTAGTATTTGATTGTTAAGATGCACAATTTCCTCTTAATGAAATTTGAGCGTTTAATTTAATATGGAAAGCTTACATTCAGAAACTGGATAACATGAATTTACATAACATCCAAGGTATATGCTCAGACCTGCAGATAGTTGGGTTTTATCAACTTCTTAATAACTCATTTAAAAAAGTGCAAGAGCAGGTGCATGAATTACCTATGTGAATGTGAAGTTTTGGCGCTTCAAGAAAGCTTTGGACTTTTTGCTTTGGATACATTCATGAATGGATATGGACACATGGCTTGTTTAGTGTCAAGATAGGTTTAAAGTGTTTGAAAACTTGCGTGTATGTTATCTTCTTGAATGGTTCAATTCTTAGAACATACTGATTCTCAAATATTTAGAATGTGTAATGTACAAATTTATAAATTTAATCTTCAAGGTATTTTCATTTATGCATAAGTTTTGGTTTATTGTTTAATCTCATGTAAAGAAATTGTACTAAATTAGGAAGGATTGTTAAAAATGTAATGCAATTGAGGGTTCAGGTCCTACTTCGAAATGGGTTTGAAGGTACGGAGTTTACATTCATTAAGTCAATAAAACTCCCTGATCAAATACTGGTGTTGTAGAAATCAAATAGTTGATAATTTCAGTGAGTTATACTCTTCATTAGGTAGTCCTTTAACGACCTCATCAGGCTGATGAGTTCAATGAGTTATAATCTTCAGTGAGTATACTCTAAACGACCTCATTAGGGAGTAGTCTTATAAGAGGGTTCAACCCTTCAGTGAGAAAGCTTGTTAGTGAGAGAACTCATGAGTGAGTATATACTCAAGAAGCAAGGTCGTTCAGTGAGCAAGCTCATCAACGTTTCCTGGAACTGATTTCCTACCGAATTGTAACGGTCTTTGGCCTATTCAAGGGCAAATTTAATTGCGCCTTAATGATCATAATCAATTGCTCTTGTAACCACTATTACTATAATGGAGGAACATTTTGAGGAGACTAATTGGTCGATCATGGGAAAACATGCGAAAACCAAAACACTCATAAGCAAAAGGGTTATTGTATTTCTGCCAAATCAAGAACATAACCCTATGAATTATTCCAAAGAGATATTCGTATTGTCAAATAGTTTCTTTTGGAAAGCAATTACACGATTCAATTCATTGAGATATACGGTTTGATTATCTTTACCCTACTAGTGATAAAACCCAACATTAATCGCAATCCTTCTCCCCAGAATTATAAACATAATCTTCCTTAATTGTTTGAAGTACCATAGCATTTGCATATAAATATCCAAACGATGTATTGCGAAGTCAATAAAGAAAACATTGTTCTTTTAGCTTCTAATTGTGCACAATTCATTTCACCGTAAAATATTAGTCTTATTGTTGTTTAGGTTTCAGTATATTTTATCTATACTTAATACCGTATTTTACTTTTGCTATACGTTGTAAGTGTCATATACTTTGATGTTAGTCTTAGCACTTTCTAAGAGCTATTATCAATTAATGTAAAACGTAAACTGAAAATCATTTGGCAATAAACCCACAAAAATAGGTCTCATCAACATTTTTTATTATAGATACATTTTGAATATATAAAACTTTAACTTTTTCTTATATAACAACCATAAACTATGAACATGTAACATCAACATCATTCAGTCCATGTTGATTTCCATGTTCCGGTAGGACCTCTTCATTATATGTTAATAAGGTTGTATGAGAAGGTGGGGATACAAGTTGCAATCTCCACCATTGACTTGAAGAGAGATAAAAGCTATGATTCTCTTCAGCCAAGTATTGCCAGATTGATACCTGAAAAAAGTAATGGTATGAATGAATAAAGTAAGAATACATAGTAGTATCCTTGAGTGCTCTCGAGACTTTCAATTCCGAACCTCAAAAGCATGATCAACGTGGGAGAATTTCATATGTTTCCTTCCAAACTTCACAAAATACATTTTACACTTACATTGCAGATTGATGATTTTAAAAACAAGTTAACTCATGTTGATATCATGTACAAGATGGATATGTGCTGCAAATTTAGAGATTGTAGCAACATTAAAGTTTTAAAATGAATGTTTAGAAGGGTATAATGGTCATGTTATAAATTGCTTATGATGAAATAAATAAATATTTGGAAATATGTGATTTTAATTTACTAAAATGGGTAAAAGAATTTTGAAAGTTTGTTTGGAGATATATGTAACCAGTGAAGTTTGGTTAAGGATGCATGTATTTTTTCCAATTGATGTATCATTGGATATTGTAACAAGTATCCAAATCTTGTACAAATTGTCTGGCTGGTATGTAATATACGATATATGAACACCCAAACTCCATTTTGGTGACCTTTGGGGACAAACACGACCAGTTGGACCTATTTCTTCTCTGTGCTCCCCATCCACATGACCGAACAAGTAAAGGGCTTCACCGATTAACCACCCCAAGACCAAAGTGGTCGGTCCAAAGTCGTTAGTAAGCAGCGGGTTCTGGTCAATAACAAATGACCAAAACTGAACAATAACATGTAGATCTGGGAAACTTAAAGTCAAAAATGCAATCGTCATTCTTTCCTTTATTATCTGTGGGTTTATGATATTTTGATCGGCCAACAGCTTAGGGAAACCTATGAATACATGAATCACAGTTAAGAAACAGATATATTAGTAAAACTGAAAAGTTAACTGAAATAGACCGAAATTATTGTGAGGTCAGTCAATGTAGAGAACAATTTTGTTTGATGTCAGCCTTTTTGAATGAATTCAACAAGTACAGTATTCTATTAATACACAAGAAAGCGTAAGATCTGAGTTGAATGTCAATAGAAAAGTATAGTCACGATTAGAGCATACATGATATGATGTCTGGAGTGACTTATGATCAAGATACTATGAGTGGAAAAATCATTTCGTTATATATAAACAGTAGACAATGGAACCATCAAACATGTGATTCTAGTTGGTTGATTATTAACATAAGAGATTTTCAACTTTGGAAGCAATCACATTCAAACTTGTATTGCATATGTCATTGTGTGATAAACATTTGAGGTTTTTTTGTTTGAATGGCTGTGAGTTAACTGTTCCATTATCCAAAATCACTTATTCCATCTAAAAATGAAATAACCTGTTGTTGGAATAAGCATTCCCCAACTCCCCCCAACAAGACCAAGCAATATGACTCGAGATGATCCAGTAGCGTATGGTTATTTAATCAAAACATTGTATTCCAGTTGACTTCACAAAGCAGTTCACAAAACAAGTCTTCATAGTATAAAGGTTTTTAACATAAGAAATGCAGTAGATCCATTTTAAATGTGTGCATGGCCTAATGTTCCATGTTATATTAGCATCTAAAGTATCCAAAACCACCCTATCCATGTTTGATAAGAAATACGAAAACACTATCTTTTAGTAGANCTAAAAATGAAATAAACTGTTGGAATAAGCATTCCTGAACTCCCCCCAACAAGACCAAGCAATATGACTCGAGATGATCCAGTAGTGTATGGCTATTTAATTGAAACATTGTATTTCCAGTTGACTTCACAAAGCAGTTCACAAAACAAGTCTTCATAGTATAAAGGTTTTTAACATAAGAAATGCAGTAGATCCATTTTAAATGTGTGCATGGCCTAATGTTCCATGTTATAACATCTAAAGTATCCAAAACCACCCTATCCATGTTTGATAAGAAATACGAAAACACTATCTTTTAGTAGAACACAAGAGTATTTCCAAATATGGGTGGCTAATTTACTCATTCAATTTTTAATATTTCAGTTTCTTTATAGTTTATAAGCTGCAAATAAGGGTCTTTCAAAAAAATTGATGGCAAGTTGTATCAACAAATCGCAAAAAGAACTACTTACTGGCATAAGGTGGTTCATCATGATCAACCTCTCGATTACCATAAACCCTAAGTGATGTTAGATATCTTCTTCGTCTTCCATAACTGTTATTATTATATGGTCTTCCACCGAGCAGAAGATCAAGCATTTGTAGGACATCGGTTTAACGCATTTCAAGAGAACCTGAACTTGAATCTGACTAATCCAAGAATCGTTGATTATCATCCAAAAACCATCGTACAGATCCATTTTTGAATTTCCATCTACAACTGCTAAACAAAGCAAAGTGTTATATATGAGTCTTACTATCCGTTGGATTTACAAGAATTTGCTCAAAGTAAAAGATTCAATTTGCTCAACACTTGAACGAAAGAAAAATAAAAGGTGATCTCATTAAAACATCCTTTAGTGTCCACTAATGGTTGCTTTTTTTTTTTTTAATAACTTACAAGTGAAGTAAGCTTAATAATATCTATAGTTGATATTCATAAATCAATTTAAAAATCAAAACACACGTGTTACAAGAGTTTACCATCAGGTGGATCTGCATGAACTGGTGTTGCTTTGGATCTAGGACTACTTGCTGCTACCCAATAGCGTCTGTTTTTCATATTTGTCGGCAGATATATATAAATAAAGTAAAGTAACTCCCAATACCGTCTTCCACGGGTTATGGGTTTCAATACCGTCTTCCACGGTGTATGGGGGAGGTTGAGACGTAGACAACCATACCCCTACCTAAGGTAGAGAGGTTGCTTCCGGTTCTACCAAAGATAGAAAAGGACCTCCGGCCTTGCAAGGGGTGAGGATCGAACCCTTGATCTCTGTCTCCAGAGACAAGAGTGTTAACCACTTGATCAAACCTTGCTCTTTTTGTCGGCAGATATATATATACATGTGATAATTTATTTTTCATATCTAATTGGTATACATTTTAATTTACTTTTCATATTTAACTATTATACTTTATACACTGTAACTAGTCATATTAGTACTTGTTTTTCTAATTTATTTTTATTTAAAACTAGTATATATTGTAATTTATTTTTCATATCTAACTAGTATACATTGGAATTTGTTTATCTAAGTTATTTTTCATCTCTAATTAATATATATTATAACTAGTACATATTGGACATGGAAATTTAAAGGCCATACGTAAAACCTTTTAAAATTAATAAATTATTAATTTATCGATATAACAATATCTTATTATATTAATAAAATATCTCGATCCCAAACTATTAATTTATAGAGGTTTTACTGTATTTTAATTAAAACAATGTTCATTTTTAATTATAATTTGTACTAGTATAACTTATGTGTTTCACAAGTTTTACATAACTTTTTTCTTTTGTTTGTTTGTTTGTCTTTTTCTTAGTACATCAAGTGTCACCGGCGTGTATGTCTTCATTTTATTGATTGTTCTCACGACAAATACCATTATTACCCTTTCGTGCTTAAAGATCAATATTTTCTGATTGATACAGTTGTAATTACGTATCACACTATTAAACATTTCCTGAAAGAGATACGGTATCAAAAACATTATAAAACTTAGCGTTATTGAATCGACTAAAGTTACAAGTAGTTTAGCAAATATAAAATATAGATATATCTTATTTGGTTTCATAAATATTCCTTTTGTCCCGAAAAGAGTGTCCACAAACAAAAAAAAAAATAAACAAATTATCCATAATATGTGTAATTAATGCAAATTTTGATTGATAAAAGTCATTTTTACCATCACTTCTTAATAGAAATTACTCGTATAAATGAGCAATTAATGCACGTTTTGATTATAATTGCAAAATATGAGAACTAGTAATAAATTTTGTCCATAAATAAATTTGATCTTTTTTTTAGAACAAACATAAATAGTAACTTATACACTTTTTATGAGATGGGGGGGGGGGGTTATACTATACTTGTAAAAGCTCCACTTCAGACACATTTTGGGCAGGGGGTTAGTTGTGTTAAGTTGCATAAAGGGGTGAAATAAGTGTTTGAGATCGGATCAGTAAAAAATTTGAACGAGCGGAGCCTAAATGAGCTCGAGCACCCGCCTGAGCTTTACATACAAAACCCGATTGAGCTTACGAGCCTAAACAACACTATGATATTTTAAGCATCACACATATATAAAACATTATGTATTTGTATTATAGGCGAGTTTTTTTAACGAGCTAAAAAACAAGCAAACTAACGAGCTCAAAATAGATATATTACAAATCGAGCTCAAGCCAATCTTTACTTTTTGATTGTCAAATCGTTTAAACGAGTCGAGCTCGAGCCAAGCCGAGCCTGAGCCTGTATAACAAACCACGAGCCAAGCTCGAGCTTAAAAAATAAGGCCTGAACCGAACTGAGCTCGAGCTCGAGCTTTAAAAAACTTAAATGAGCCGAGCTCAAGCTCTGGCACGTTCAGGCTCGGTTCGACTCATTTCTACCCCTAGCTGCATATAATTTGTATTGATGTTGCTATATATATATAGATCCAATTCGAAGTGTATGAGTATATAATCTCTTATTTGGTTGGATGTAATTAGATAACTTTCAAAATTGAGCTCTTGTTAATCAATTGAATGTGAGTTGCATAAAGGGGTGAAATAAGTCGAGCCGAACGTAAAAAGTTTGAGATCGGATCAGTAAAAAGCTCGAACGAGTAGAGCCTAAATGAGCTCGAGCACCAGCCTGAGCTTTACATACAAAACCAGATTGAGCTTACGAGCCTAAACAACACTATGATATTTTAAGTATTACACATATATAAAACGTTATGTATTTGCATTATAGGCGAGCTTTTTAACGAGCTAAAAAACAAGCTAATTGACGAGCTCAAAATAGATATATTACGAATCGAGCTCGAGCCAAGCTTTACTTTTTCATTGTCAAATCGTTTAAACGAGTCGAGCTCGAGCCAAGCCGAGCCCGAGCCTGTATAACATACCACGAGCCAAGCTCGAGCTTAAAAAATAAGGCCTGAACCGAACTGAGCTCGAGCTCGAGCTTTATAAAACTTAAACGAGCCGAGCTCAAGCTCTGGCACGCTCAGGCTTGGCGCGACTCATTTCTACCCCTAGCTGCATATAATTTGTATTGATGTTGCTATATATATAGTAGGGGTGGCAATTCGGGTCGGGTTCGGGTTGGCGGGTCAGAAAACCTCAACCCAAACCCGACCCATTTAAATCATCGGGTCAGCTACGTCAACCCTAACCTGTTTACACATAACCCGAACCTGAACTATTTAACCCGTATATATACTTGGGTTGACGGGTTAAATAGGTTACACGGGTTGAATATGTTAAACGGGTTTCGGGTTAACCCATTTAACCCGTTTTATATACAAAAGTTAGCACATTGCACGAGTTAAATGGGTTAAACGGGTTAGCGGATCGACCCGTTTAACCCATATAATTAAATATAAATAAATTTTAGTATAAGAAAACAATCTTAACGGGTTGGCGGGTCGACCCGTTTATTTTATTCCCAACCCGAACCTGACCTGTTTAATAACGGGTTAGATATGTCGACCCAAACCTGACCCGAAATCTATTTAGCTCAACCCGAACCTGTTAATTTTCGTGTCGGTTTCAGGTCGGGTTTCGTGTCAGGTCAGAAATTGCCACCCCTAATATATAGATCCAATTCGAAGTGTATGAGTATATAATCTCTTATATAATAAAAGTATTCGAATTCGACTAATAAAATTTTCAATTGATTAACAAGAGCTCAATTTTTAAAGTTATCTAATTACATCCAACCAAATAAATATATATTATAATATATTCTAAAAACCAAAATCGTCACTGTAGCAACAGTGCAGCCACAAGGTTGACGCTTGCCCAATTTTAGCCCCTGAGGATAGTATTCAAATGCGAAGTTAGTCCTTAACGGCCGTTATCTAACAAGCGGAGAGACTAACTGTGCAACAGGACGTCACGTTAAGGGGTAAAAGTGAAAATTCATTTGCTACAGTGCTAAACAGTACAAAACAGTTCTTCAACAGTGGAACACAGTGCCAAATAGTACCGTGTACTGTTCCTAACTCATTTATAATTTCAGTCCCTCAGTTAACTGTAAATTCCACCGTTAGTCCCCCGTTAACGATGTTTTGCAAATTTAGTCCCAAAAAAACATTAAAACCAAATCAATAAAACACAGCCAAGTCTGAATCCAACTCAACAAATATAAACATAATTTTACAAAATCAGAATCTAATTTACAAAATTATTACCAAATAAAAAAAAAACACAACCAAGTCCAAATCTTTTTTGTTATATTCCAATATTTATCGATTAGAAGTCAACATATCCAAACCGAATCAAAGCAACTCCAAAACCATCTCTATCCTAATCCTAACCCCAAAATCCGGCGAAAGCCTCGATGACAGCACCAAACTTCGGTCAATGCAAACCTGAAAAAAAAAAAAAAAAAAAAAAAAAAAAAAAAAAAAAAAAAAAAAAAAAAAAAAAAAAAAAAAAAAAAAAAAAAAAAAAAAAAAAAAAAAAAAAAAAAAAAAAAAAAAAAAAAAAAAAAAAAAAAAAAACAAAAAAAACAAAAAACAAAAAAAACAAAAAAAAAACGATAAAAAATCTATGCGTTGACTCAGTGAGTCACCGAATCGTGACCGAGTCACAACGACTTGAGGTTTAAATGTTTTAGATCCAAACTTTTTTCAATCTTTTACAAATAGGATTTATATGAAAATCGGACTAAATAAAAAGTTACAAATTAGGGTTTGAAAAACAAAAATATAGAGAGGAAAGGAGGCGTGTGACGGGTGTTACCGAGAGAGAGACAGAGCAAGGGTGGCATACCATCAAATGTGGTCTCGGCAGTGGTGGTCTCGGCAGTGGTGGTGGAGAAACGGGGTGGCTCGCGAGGGTGTTACGGTGGGAGCCAGAAGATCAAATGCTCCAGAAATAAAGTAGAGAGGCCGATCTATCGATTCGGCAAGAAAAATGTATCGCCGGAAAATATTCCGGCCACGGTGGTGACCGGAAACTGCTGGTGTTGCCGGAGATGATGAAGAATCCGGCGAGGGTGTAGAGAGAGAAAAGAGTTGGTGTGTGTGTGTGTGTGTTTTTAATATTAAAAAAAATGAAATTAAATAAATAAAAATGATTTATTTATGAAATAGGAAGGGACCAAAGTGAAAATTCGAAATGTGGGGGTGTGAAATGAAACTTAAGGGCAGAGGGACCAATTCTGCCACTTTGGCAATTTGTTTCACGAAAACACTTTGGGCTCCTTCGACATAGCAAACGGACTCCAAAATTTATGAAACTTGCGCCATTATTTACGAAATAAGTTTTCCAACAAAAACGAATAAAAATATGCATACCTTACAAAAATGCAATATATTTTACAAATGCAATACGTTTCGAGTTTTCTATGTAGTATTATGCATACCTTACAAAAATGCAATATATTTTACAAATGCAATACGTTTCGAGTTTTCTATGTAGTATTGATTTCTTCTAAACTTTATTATTTATTATTGTTAAGTAATTTTTTTTTTCGAATACATGGTACTAATAACTTTTGTTAAAAATAGTTATTATCTTAATATCAGTATTGTTGCACATTTTTTAAATTAACGTGTTTAGAATTATATTTCGATATCGTATATACATGCTCCACGGCATTCTCGCGCGTTTCTCCACGGCATCCCCGCAGCAACGCGCGGGCTCACCAGCTCGTTAAAACTAGGGCTGAGCAAAAGAAAGATAAACTGAATCGGATAAAAAAAATGAAAATCCGAACAAAAAAAAAGGCCCAAATTAACAAACTGATAGGGGTGGTTTTGATCTTTATAAAAACTGAATATTTAGGGCGGTTTTCGTTTCATACATAACATCGAACCGAAAAACGGCCTCGCCCACTTTTACATATCCTTTTACATCATTTTATCTATAAAAAAGATTGTAATATTTACTTTCAAAGATTTGAGCAACTAAATTTATCAAGAAAAGCGGTAGTGTTTTTTATTATCTATGGGACTCAAATTTGATCCATTTTCAGATGTTATATCTTTGTGTTATAGAAAATCAAGTTCTTTGAATGACTTTGTGGAGGAAAAACACAAAGACTTGCATTTTATATTTTAGATTTGCGTTTAGTTGTTTTGTACTTTATTTGATAGCTTTAAATTGTTGGACATTATGGTTCGTTTACTTTTGTTAAAACATAAGTACTTGAAAACTGTGAATCGTAAACTTTATATAAGATGAAAAGTTTACCATGTAAGAAAAAACAACAAAAAAAACTCAAACCGAACCAATTCGAAGTCAAAAATCAAAAACTGAAACCGAAAAAAACTAAGCCAAACGATTTGTAGTTCTCAAATACCGAAATATACGATTCGGTTTTTAGTTTTAGCATAAAACCGCCCCACCTCGCCCCATGCTCACCCAACACTTATGTCGATTTTAGTAAGAAAAAACTAAAAACATGAAGGATAATTAATAATACTTTATTTATTAAATGTTAAATAATTATATAATAACTTAAGTAAACTTATTAGTTTTAATATTTTTTAATAACTTTATAAATAGTGATACACATGCCTAAATCACATGTCTAATCTTATGTTTAACTAAGATCTTAAAACACATGTCAAGATCAATGGTATGTAATGGGAAAAAGAGAGATAGTGCAATCCATTTGTTACTTATTTATGGCTCGTTTTGTTTGGAGGTTTGCTTTGGGTTTTGACTTTAAAATGTGGAAGCCAATGTTTGTTTACCATATTGACTTTATGATTTGGTATTGATTGCTAAAAAATTGAACTGTGCGAAATCCAGACCACATGGCCTCCTTTTCTGAAAATGTGGGCCACGGTTTTAAGTATCCCTCTTATCTCTTCTTTTTATAATAGTAAAATTAATAAAACTAAATTTTATACACTTTGATTCATTTTTAAAATATTCCTTATCAATTAACTATATTATTCTCTCTCCTACATCAAATCCAAATCATAATCCAAATTCAAATCCTAATCCTAAACACACCTACAAACCAAAAGAGCCCTTAATGGGTTAGGCTTATATTTTAGTCATACCATTCATTTTCCTTTAATAAATGCCCCATACACTTTAGATTTAGAAAAAAAAAATAAATAAATAAAAAATAAAATAAAAAACATATTGTCATTATTAGTAAATATTATTATCATTATATATTAAATGATGCATATGTGCAAAATTATAAATACGAAAATGAAATCCTAAACTATTGTAATATGTAAGTGAATACACGAGATTGTATATATATGCACGACTTATGTTATTTATCTTTACTAGATAAAGTAAGGAAATCCACAAAGTTTTTTTTTTTTTTTTTTTTTTTTTTTTTTTTTTTTTTTTTTTTTTTTTTTTTTTTTNAAGGAAACAGCCTTGTGATTGAGTTTTGGTTAGAGGATATGATAGTTATAATCCACTTAGCGATTAGTGGATCAAGCGTAAATATCAATGATGATTAACCTGGCTCCAACACTATATAGGTTATCACATCTGCCAGATGTAACACATCATTTTGAAGTATATCATGACATATTTATTTGTGTTTGAGAATTAAAAACATAATCCAATGAATTTCTTGCAACAATCAATGTGGAGTATAGAAGAAATCTAGTGCAATCATCGGAATTAGCACCAATGGGTGTAGCCAGATAAACCTTGGAAAGACCAGGACCCGTTGGAACCTAGTCCGATGTTAGTTTTCCATTGAGTATGGTTCGGTCATTGAAAGCTGGTGAAGCTTGAGACGACCATGGACATTGAGCCTAGTGTTTCTCTTGTTGTTTTTTACTGTGAACCGCTGATTACGGGACCTGGGTGTTGGAATTCATTTTGATGACTTTTTTCCAGTGTTGTGTTTAGAGGTTTGTGGAAATATTAATAAGTGTGGTGATGGTCTGAGTATCGAACTCGAGACCCCGACTTGCCACACCTTTATATGCGAATTAACTCTTAATATAATTTTATATAAAAAGTTATATTTAAGTATTTAGATATAAAAAAGAGATATCGGTGCGCTCTGTTTCCGAAAACAAGAATAGGTTTTTATGGAAGGTCTTGTTTGTTTGTTAACAGATAAGATTTATCCGAAAATGGTTGTACCTTATCATTCTACAAATGATATAGTAATGACTACCCAAGATGCTAAAGAAAAATACTGGGGGCATGAAATACAAGATAGAATATCGATGATTGAAGTTTCCATGATAGCTAATAGCCTAATACCATTTGGTGTGCGTGATATACGGAACATTTCCTTAAAAGGTTAGGTATTGATATATTAATTATACAAAAATTACTGCCCTTTAATACTATATTTTAATTACATTAAACTCACTATAAGTTACAATTTTACTTGTTAACGAGGAAACCTTATCACACGAGTGTTACATAGAAGATGTTCATGTACAGTATTAACATATCAGTATTAAAAGTTAAATTTTCCTGGTAATATTGGTCTGGAACCGCCAGAGTATAAGTACCTGCTTTAGATTTAATTTAGCCAGTAAAACACTGAATATTTCTTATAACATACGTGTATTATTGCTTACTCTTATGTCCCTTAAAGAAATAAATGTTACGATAAAACCCTTAGAAAATAAAAAAGTTTTTATCACCTAGTGATGTATCCTTATAATCTTAACTGTTAATGATGAATATAATTATGCCATTGACGGCAAGTTCCGTAGATATTATCTTTTCTCAATAGATCACCGTCCCGGACGACCACTTGACTTTATATTATTGGTAAAAGCCAGATATATTAGCCCACGCGACCAGTAGTTTCCACATAATTTTCATAACTAACGGTCAGTCAGATAAAAACAATATTCTATGAAAATATACGTATGTTATATTACTTTAAATAAGTAAGTCACTTGTATATAGCCGTGCCTAATATATTTATCGCGACTTATGTAAGATTATAAATATTTTTTAACCGCCGTGACTGCGCTGTAAAACCTGCGTGAATATGGAAACTAGACTGACACGTCATCGTTTCATATATAGCTCTATTATATCCCATTCTACAATTATCAAGTATACGCTCATCAGTAGTGCACTGAAATCATTTCATAATGGCTTTCAATTACTCGTCTTAGATTAACCAAGGTTTTATACTACAACGGTCGGATTAGTAACTTAGATAACTTAAAAAAAATTTTGAAATACAAAAAAATTATTAAACATCATAGAAAATATTATACACACACAATAATTTCCATTTTAATAATCATTAAGAAAATATAATATATACATAAAAAAATATATTGAAAAAAAAATAAAAAAATAATAATAAAAATAATATAAAAAAAAAAAATATATATATACTTTTTTGTTATCGAAAACACTTCTTCGCACAATCTACACAGCAGAAAATTAGACAGAATAAAAAAATTTCGAAATTTTTTCCTATATATACAGAAAAAACATTGATATATATATTCCTTGTTCTTTTACATATTATCCTTCATTATTATCGAATAAACTAATGAAAAAATTTATAAATTTAAACAAGACAAGTAATACCTACTTTCTTATCCTCCCTCTCACAAGAAAAATAGAAAAAACAATAAAATTTCGAATGTAATTTTTCTAAAATATATAAAAATACTCAAGTATAATTATGTTTGTTATAATTTGTATTCATCAATTGATTTATTTTTCTGGCCCTTCGAGAGATATTAGGTCTCCTAATAAATGGTTTACACCTCATTTTTATTTTTTTGCCACGCAAGTATAAAGCTAGGTACGTCTTAATTATTTTTCTCTCCCTATTATATAGGATATGTCTTTATCGGGTGGTGATGGACTGTGCATGAAGGTAGATGACCGACATCATAAAGAATAAACAAGTCCACTACTCATTCTAAGATATCTTCCGTTAAAAACAATGATTAATTTTCTAACGTATCACTATGGCCGATAACAGAGTAAGGCGGTTAAGGGTTTTTTATGACCACTATTCGTGTATCGAAATTTACTGTGTAATATACCCACATGTGTACGACTCGAACAAGAGGGGCTGAAATAGAGTACACACAACCCTCCCCAATCTTTATTGGTGGGGTAGTATATATGCCCAGCGTACGGAGGGCACTTTTGAGGATTCTAATAATTAGGTGTGTCCATCTCTTTCAAAATATTGGTAAAGACTGCATCCTCTAAACCCACTCTTTATATGTGAAGAACTACATATCAGGGTTATTATTTTAGTCATAGATTCACTAAATAGATTCAGCAGTGTTGTAGCGGTTTTTGTATATTTATAACTAACGTCAGATTACGTCAAGCTCTAGACTCTGGTTTCACTTCATGATTTAATTGAAAGCAAAATTTAAATAATAGAATAGTGAACACTAAGTTGTGTTTTAGGGCTAGATGTTTATAATTATGTAGTGGAACAGTGTGTTTGCTGTCGGAGTATATGTTTTCATTTTAAAAGATTATATAGCTTTTCATTAGTAGGCCGGGTTGTATTATAAGGGATGTGTAAATTATACGACAACAGGATCTCTGTCTACTTTTTGTGTCTCTCACACGCTCTTGAATGTGTAAGTGATTTGAGAGATATTTGAGATTACTGGAGAGATTAAGGGGCTTCGACGGCTTACTATATTTTTGTCTTTATGAATCTCGTGTCTTAACTAAAGTTTGGTGGATGATCGAATAGTTATTGGATGGTGAATCATGCGGCGTATTATTTTCTTTCTCTGTTCTTGTTGTCGAAGCTGGAAGTCCAACGATACTACTGTCTGATACTTTTTTTCCTCTGTCTGTCGGCGACATGACCGCAACTAAGGAGTTTTACTATTCATGCTTGCGCTTCTTATTAGTAATTGGCTACATACATTCGTGGTGGCTTGAATTCCACAGTTGATTAACTGCATACTTTCTTTTTTCTTTCCCTCACCATGACTTGGAGCTAGTTTCTTTTCTCTCTCGGACACTAAATGTCCTCCTATGGTTTCCCTGGGAATCACAACATCAGGACACAACACATAATAGTATAACATGTAACTCGGTTGTCGCTTTACGATTCTGGGCATGCATTTTTTCGTTGAACTCACGCATATGTCTCGTTGTTCTTCTTCTTGTCTTCGTTATCAAATGGCAACGAAGTTCTTGGCCAAGGCACTCTTGGCCACCACAAAATAACCCATCACAGCCCCAAAGAACAAACCCAACCTCAGGCCCAAACATATATACAAATGGCCCAATCGATAAGACAGTCCACACCCAACGGCCCAAGTAAATAATTACCTCGGATACACATTTCAAAAAGGCCCACTCCGTACCGTAAATATACGAGGACCATTTTAAAAATCTGGAGTAGTACTTAAACATTCGGTTTACGGCCGTAAGGACTACTATTATACTAGTATACAGCCGTCATATTATACTCATATACTATCACTATATATATATCCTACCGCCGTACTACACTCATTATACCCTACCTATCAGACCTATTACGTATATAGTTTCACTTATACTTACTACTACATGTACCGTATACCGGGCTACCTCATCACTTACTGCTACTCACCTCATACTCGATATGCTATACAGTCATACTATAGCTATTACTACTATCATATATATGGCTAATAGTGACTAGCGGGTCGCGCCGCCGGTCTTTTTTCTTTTGTTGTTTTTTTCGTTTTCTTTTTTCTCGCCACCGTACTATATGCGCTACCTGGATCACCTACGTATACTGTACCTTATACGTCTATATCACTATGTAATGCCCGCATACATACTAGAGATCTGTTAGATAAGTAACTAAGGGGTAAAAGCGTAAATGTATGATATTAGCAACGAGACTTCAGCACCAATTTTCATCTGAAATCTAGGGTAAGCAAACTTTTCCCATTTTATTTACCTAATATAGTGAGTGAGAACGGCGGGGTAATTTGCGCGTGACGATCTAGTAAATGATGAACGCTGTGCTGATTTAGTGATATTGACGTAAATATACCCGTGTGTTCTTGCACATAAACTTTGCCATCGTTCAAGTCCTTGATACTATACGGCCGTTCTATGTAAATAAGCTTGTTAAAATTTGGATTTGTTACTTATTCATCCGCTTTCGTCCGTTTTTACACGTTTTCGTCCGTTTTTAAATGTTTTCGTTAACCCACGTCGTTAGAAAATTACATGTTTGGTCCTTGAATATGTATAATCATTTCATGCACAGTCCATCACCACCAAAAAAATTCCAAAAAAAAAATAATAAATAAATAAAAAAATAAAAATAAAACATTAAAAAAATATATTAGAAAATAAAATAAAAAAAATTAAAAACAAATAAAAAATTTTTAATTTTAAAAAATATTCGAATTTTTTTTTTTTTTTTTTTTTTGATAATTATTTTTAAAAATAATTTTCTTTTTAATTTTAAAATTTTTTCCAAATTTTTTTTACGATAATTATTTTTAAAAAAACAATTTTCAATTTTTTTTTAAAAAAAATTCGAAATTTTTTTATTTTCTAATTTTTGTTTTTTGAAAAAATGTTTTCGTAAAAAAAAATTAGATTTTTTTTTTAAATTTTTTATTTATTTTTTTTTTATTTTTTCAAAATTTTTATTTTTTATATATATTTTTTAATTTTAAAAAAATTATTTTTTAATTTTTTTCTATTTTCTAATATTTTTTTTTCAAATTTTTTTTAAAGTTATTTACTAACGACCGTTAGTATAAAGGACTAACGATGAACAAAATATGCCACATAAGCTAACTGATAAGAATAAAAAAAAAATTGAAAAAGATGACGTGTCAGTCATTTTCCATATTCAACAGGTAGCAGGTCACAATATTTACTATATCGTAAAAAATTAGCCGGTTTCAATGACTATATTAGTAATAAAATAAGTTTGTTACCTAGTTTTGAAAATTTGTGAAAATTCGTTGCTAATATATGGCTTTTACCCTAATAATAAATACACCAGATTGTAAATATACCAACGACGCATGGAATTATTTTTAAAGTTTAAGTAAGGATATCTGGTAAAACTTTTTTTTCCAAGGGTTATTACGCATTATTAAATAAGCATAATATTTAGAATATCATGTCAATTAAATTAAGTCACATACTTCATCCAACAAAAAGATTTAATTAATTGATGTTAATACTTAATGAAAATTTTATGTAAAACTCGTGTGTGTACAGATATTGTAACTATATAAGTATAAATATTTGTATAATTTTATCAATACCTATTTAAAAATTCCGTATATGCACATTGTTAAAAACTAATAACTTCAACATGAAAAACATATAAGCGTTAGTCTTTATATAAAAGTATAACAACTCTTTTTGTTAAGCACAAAAACCTAAAAACCCGAAAAGAGCGCACCGATATCTCTTTTTTTGGTTCTGTACCCTGGTAAACGTTTTCAAAAGGGAAATGATATGTACACGGGTGTTTTTTATTTATGCACATCTCTTTTAAGTTCATGGACTATAATGCCCTTATACATTTAAATCCCTATTATCACATTCCCTTGTGTTTTGACTATTTCTGCCCCTGTTTTCTATCACTTCCGCCATCTCCTCTACTTACAAAGACGTCGCCTCAATCCATCAATTGGTTTAATTTTCATTTCTATAAAATAACTGGCATCTATGAAGAAACCGCAAATTAGAACTGCTCCTCTAAAGTAAATAAATGAAACTTGTGTTCTGATTTCTTAAAACTTAAATGATATGGTTTCAAGTTGGAATTAGCTAATGAATATTGCTTCACGACTTCACCTATCAAAAAAATCATATATCATTGTCTTACCAAATATATATATATATATATATATATATATATATATATATAATAAAAAATAAATAAATAAAATGTTATCAAGAATAGGTTTGTGAGCTAAACGCTTAGTCGGAAGCAGCATACGACATGTTAAGTACCCTCATATTTTCTGTTGTTTGTTAGGTCTTCTTTCTAACACTCATGAGTCATGGAAAATATCATCTTTCCTAATTGTTTTATTATGATTTGATTATATCATCTTTCGTAATTTTGATTAATATCATCTTTCCTAAAAGTACAGTCAGTTTCACACGTTTTAATTTTGATCATGATGATTTAATGGAAATGTGTCACAAATAATAACTGCGTACATCTTTTCTATTACACACCTTTTAGCATATCTTGAAGGTCTTTCACAAGCACACAATAAATAAGTGAACTGCATGAAACTGAATTCAAAATGAACCTTTGCAGTCAATTTGAACAAGATTAAAGTTGGTAGGACCGGGAAAAAAAAAAAAGACGGAAATAAAGTAAGGGAACTGGTTCTATAGTAAACTTTGTATGAGAAAGGTTGAAGTGTTTTTATAAGGAAGAGGGCAAATAAGGCAATTCACAATATTTTTATGTGCATGGATCAAAATCATCCGTGAACATATCAATTCCATTTTCAAAATGATACAATATTTACAATGTAATTTAGTAATTATTACTACTTAAAAACCTTGTAATTATGATTCTTTTAAGGTGAATTATATATCCACTCACTAAAACATGTATATTTGTATATTTTCTTTTTCAAATACATGATTTTAATGGATAATAATATAATGTAATTTAAGCATGTCTAGTGTAAATATGAAATATGAAACTTTTAGTTAGTTTTTGGGGTGAAAATCATCAAATATTCATCGAATTTGTGACCTATTTCAATTTGGTATCTCAAACTTTATATCAACCATAAAAACCATCAAAATTTTAAAAATTGTTCCATTCTTATGTAATTTTTATATTAGAGTGACATGAATGGAACACTTTCAAACTTGGTTATTATTTTTTGTTAATGTTTATTTTAGTCGTGCATTAACGGGTTCTACATAAAATTAGTTAAATTTAATATACATCATGTTAATGCATAGATGGATACTTTAAGCTAGGGGTGAGCATCGGGCCGGGACCGACCCGTCCCGACCCAATCCTGACCCATCCCGAATCCCGATATTATAGAAATGCCTATCCGAATCCCGACCCGAGTGTACATCGGTGTGTTGGTCGGTATCGGTTCCAGTCGGTTTGCGTTGTCGTCTTTGTGTTTTCTTGGTTAAGCCCAACTCCCGAACCGACCCGGGTCCGGACAACCTTGAAATCCCTAACCGAATCCCGACCCGAGTGTACATCGGTGTGTGTCGGTCGTTGTCGGACGGTATCGGGCGTCGGTCGGAAGTCGGTGGTCGGTCGAAAATGCTCACCCCTACTTTAAGCACGCTAATTTTAGAAAGTAAGATAAGAATGAAATAGTTGTGAACTTTGATGATTTTTGTAATTAATATAAAGTTTGAGGTATCAAATTGAAACACTCATGAAACTGGATTTGTAATGAGTGACATAACCTTTTCTTAAAGAGAAGTGATTTGCACACTCTAAAATTTATTGATACACTCATTGCATAAACAGTTAAAACCAATGGCGGAGCTATTAAGGGGCCGGGATCCTAGGCCTAAGCCCGTTAGTGTATTTTTCGCGATTTCATGTGTTAAATTGTTATTTTTCCATCTTGGCCCTCCCATCTAGTAATATTCTTCCGGAAAAGAAATTGTTTCGGCCCTCCCAAGAAATTTTTTTTAGGTCCGCTACTAGTACTTAAAACATATTATATTTAAAATACAACTATGTATTGCATATAGTCGAGTGTCCCAATAAAATTTTAAAGTATGTCAATAATTTTTTTTTTAAATGGGTTTTTGATTTGGACACTGAGAAAGGGGGATGTTTGTGGCCCCTCTACAATAGAATAACCCTTTAATAAAGAAAGGGGCGTATGTGGTTGAATTGGTTACTTTTGTCCTTTAATAGAGGGGTTCAAATAAGAAAACAAATCAGAGTGGGTATCGACAGGCTGACAATACACGTGATTCGACGAATCTTCTCAGAGCTCAGTAATTGTTAAAAGTAGGTACGGCACAAATTATTTATTTACTCGTTTAGCATAAAAGTTCTACAGTATTTATAAGCCAATAATCTAATTTTAAAGTTTTAAAAATTGGTTTATATTTACATACAGTAATTACTAACTTTGTTATTTTTTATTTTTAAGTTTACCAAGTAGGTTTATGCATTTAGACTAAGCGTATCCATAGTAGTGAATGTGTCGTGAGCTTGTAACTCACGAGTGAACATTGCATACGTCACGTGTGAATCATATAAAAAAACACTCACAATGGTGAGTGAGTGACTTTACGGTATATGTGAAAGTTTATACTCCGTATTATTTATAGGTTTGTAAGTGTGTGTAGTATTTAGTAGAGTAATTTGTATAAAGTGAGTATTTAATTAAATGTGATGGTTATGAGATTGATAAGGGTAAATGATGAGTGGGAGTGTAACTGAAAAGTTAAAAAGAAAATTGATGTAACGCTGAAGTGGAATGTGAGTGAGTGTGTTTTCTAAAGACGGATAACGGTAACCTTACATATTCGATGACCAATCAGGATGAAGCAAAACCAGTGCAAAAACATTAAGACTAGAAGGCAAAGGTGTGGGTGGGTCACCTTAAATACAAAGTCACATGTCACTCTCCTTGCCATGCATGCTCACTCACACCAATTCAATACCAAACTATGTGACCGGCTCACCTAGTGTGAGTTTGCAAATATATTGTTTTATATTTTGTTTGTGAGTATGTGTAGTGTATTTAGTGGGGTATATTTGTATAAAGTATGTATTTTAATGAAAGGTGAGGGTAAAGTGACCTTGACCACAAATAGGTGAGTGGGTGTGAGGGGAAATGAGAGGAGAGAGAAAGCTAAGGTGACGCTGATGTGTAAGGAAAGAATGTGCTATCCTTGCCATCCGGCCTAATATATATTCAGATGAGAAACAAATGTCTCTTATTGAAAGCATTCATATCCCTGTCGCATGATAATACGTCCACAGTTGATGTTAGCAACACAGGTTATATTAACATTGGTTTTTGTTTTTCATCGAACTCATCACTTTCAAGTTAGTGTCACATCACCATTCAAGATCAGAGACGAAATCAGAACACCATTTAATTAGGTGCATTTACGAAAGATTATACAAAACGAGAAACACACATTTTTTTACCAGGGGAATTTAGAAAAATCGATGTTTTTTTTTAAAAAAAAATTAACACAACGCCGCAAAATTTTATGGGCTTCCCGAAACCCACCCTGGTTTCGTCCCTATTCAACACACACGCAAAAGGTGATATGGTCACCAACCAAAAATAAAAAAATAAAAAATACAAACATACCCAAAAAAAACAAAAAAAAAAACAAAAAAAAACAAAAACAAAAAAAAAACTAGTCCGTTGTCTACACCACCGAACATTGCAAAATTAGGCCCTTGGCTCGAGGTTGGGGATGGCACCGAAGATGACGCGTAGTGGTTGAAGGTGGTGGTGATTTTTCACCCTGGTAGCCATATAAATTCACGTCATATAATTAGATCATGAGCTACCGTGGCATTTTCGTGCACCATTTTCTATGTGCCAACACAAATGGCTTGCCATCTCCTATGTTACCAAATTCTCCCACCTCAAGTTGGACGAAATTTACGTCGCTTACTCAAATTACCACTTCTTTTTCTTTTTTTCTTTTTTTTGTTTCTTTTTCTTTTTTGTTTCTTTTCTTTTATAATTAGGTTTTTGCGTGTGAGTGTTGTGTTTTAATTGGGTATAGTGGGGCCTTTTGGCATGTGAAATGACATGTTATGAAGGAAGGTATTTTGGTGTTGAGTGTTAAAAGTGAGATACTGAGAAGGCGCAGAGGTGACACTGAAAATGAGAGTTTAACATCGTAGAACTTATTAATCACTTGCATATTAGTTGCAACACCTATGCATAAAATTACGAAGTACACATTAACTTCAGTAACTTCATAATTTTATGCATACATAGGTGTAAGAAGAGCAAATTGAACCCATCCAGCGTTTTATTAGGTCATCAGTTTAGAAATGAACTGATCTGGAGCTGCAAAGGTTTATATTTAACCGAGCCAACTCATCTCTTTATTTTATTGGGTCGTGGATTTTTTTTTAATTCAATTTGGACGTGTAATAATGCATGTAGATGTACATTGCATGTGAACCACATGTATAAAGTTATTTTCAGGATTCGCGTTATCGAAACTATGTGAACTGTCATAGCAAGTGGACATCAAAGGATGTTTCCAGGCAATTTACAAATTTTGACTCAACCAGCGTACTTTTTTGGACAAAAGGTTGGTTCCACCCAACTTACAACAAATGACCCATCAACCACAATGATGTGTATAAAGAAAAAAAATTAAGCTAGTGGACCAGGTCTCTTTAACTTTGCTCCAAAATAGCAAATTCCAGCACTGAAACTAACTTGTAGTTGAAAATTTCAACTGAGCCACATCCATAATCACCGGTATATTTGGAGGAAAATTCATCTACTTCAAAAGATTTTATAAAACTACGGTTGAAGTTGAACTTTTTCATATTTTGTGTTCCAAATCTTCCAATATAGACATGACTTCTCACACGAGGGAGCTTTTGGAGATAACATTGAAGATACTCTTGACTTTGTTCTTGAAATGGCTAAAGTGACGAGTCCGATAAGTTAAAGGTTTTGATACCAAGAAAAAGACAAAGAAGAAACAAGTAAACAAATAACGAGTCCGATAAATTAAAGGTTTTGATTCCAAGAATAAGACAAAGAAGAAACAAGTAAACAAATAGGTCTCAATAGCCAATGAAATAATAACGCTTGAAGCTGAAAGTGAAAATATTGGGTGTGTTTGGTACGAATGAATTTTCATTTCAATCATGCGTTTATTTAAGATTTATAAATTAAAATAAAAGAGACAAATGTGGGGTTTAAATCGAGGGCTAGCAATGAACAACAATCCCTTCAGCCATCACATTATGAGAGCCTTTTGTGAACACCTTGCAACCTCTTATTTATATATGGTATAATAAGATTTTTCAAAAAATGACAATTGAACCGTAACCAAATATATTAGGGCATCTTTGGTTTGTAGATGGGTTTAGAATTTGAATTTGAATTTAGGGCCCGTTTGGTATTAGGTTTTTGGTGGGTATGGATTAAAAGACACATCAAATAACATGTTTGGTAGCACTTTTGTTTTTTGACATACTATCAAGAATGATAGATTTCATACCAACCTTCAATGGCTCCTTTCAATTGATAGTAACCAATCATAATTCACTTTTTATTTCTTAAAAATTTTCAACCACTCATTTTATTCATCCACTCATTTTTTAACTTAATTTATATATAAATAAATACATAAATTAAAATTTTAGACCACTCATATATATATTTTTTATTTTATTTTTCTCTCTCCTCATTTAATTCAAACCTACACTTAAAATCCAAATCTTTCAAACCTTTCCCAAATCCAAATCCAATTCCAATCCCACTTGCGAACCAAACGCACCCTTAGATTTGAATTTGGTGTAAGATTTGGATTTGAATTTGAGATATGAAAGAGAAAATATATTATAAAATTAATACATTATTATTTTGTAAATATTTAAAATAAAATATATTAATTTAAAAAATAGAGAAAGAGACTCACACAAAATAGTTGGTCCCACTACTTTATTTAAAAAATATCTATTTTTTTCGGATTACTAATAGTGCTATTCATTGGGTACTACACCCTATTTCAAAAGTCAAATCTTGAATCAAACGTTTGTTTTTATTCATGGTTCCTCAAACCCAATCCAACCCTCCAAAACAAACGCACCCTTAACCTTTCATGTTATTTTTTGAGACGTAAGTTTCAACACTCGGGAAAAAAAAATAATAAAATAAAGTAAAAATCTCGAAAAATGGTTTGTCGAAAGTATATAGAATTGCCCTTCTATAGTAAGATGATTTAATTCCGTCGCATTTGTATGATTTGTTTCGCTTATCAATAACGGTTTATTAAATATTTAATTTTCTTTTAAATGATTATTATTTGTTCATTAGATCTTTAAACACTTTGTCATCTCTATTAAACTTTTCTCTTACACAAAATTGTATGTTATGATTAAACAAAATAATTTTTTAAAGTATACAAATATTTAAGTTTTATTATGTAATTCCTTTTATTTTTATTACTTAAATTATGTATTTCTCGTAAATACTCCCTCCGTCCCATTTTATAAGTCCATTTTGTCAATTTAGGTTGTCCCAAATTATATGTCTATTTTTAATTTCAACCAATGAGAATGCTTGTAAGTGGGTGAGAATGAATTTTTATTGGTTAGTATTGTAAGGGTCCCACTTTTCTTAAAATTTGTGAAATATGAAAGTGGACTTATAATTTGGGACGGAGGGAGTAGTAAACATTAACGTTGGAAAAGAAAATAACATTATTAAATTCAACAATATTCTTTGCTAAAAAAAAATCAACAGTATTCTTGACTTCTAGTCAACAATAACTGGGTAAGTTAAAGAGTAACTTCACACGTTGTTCCTGGTTACTTCATAGCCTAACGTCTATATATTTGTCAGACATCGCGAGTTTGAGCTATGAGCAAAGGATTTGAGCTTATCTCTGTAAATTCCGTTGAGCAGCTGTTTTGTGATTTCTCATATCCACTTGAAAATGATTAAGCTTCTTTCTCATTAACTTTTGGAACGGATTTATCTCTTCTAGTCATAGCTACGGTGGTGAAATGAATCTACTTTGTGAGTCTTGCTACTACTAACTGCTTTCTCTTTATGTCATGTTCAACGGTTTATGTCGTCACCTTTAATGTCATGTTTCCGGCATTTTGGCCTTGGACACTTTATTGACTTTTTCTTAAACTTTAAATACTGTAGTACTTTACTTATTGTTGTTTAAACTTTATTTGCAACTCCCTCCACTATATTAACATAAAGTTTGTAAACTCATGTATTCTTGCTTCAGTGTTAAGGATATATATAGCTAAACTCCCTCCATTATATTACTAACATAAGTTTGTAAACACTATATTTGCAACTCCCTCCACTATTGTTGTATTCTTGCTTCAGTGTTAAGGATATATATAGCTAAATCTTTTACATTTTCCTAATTGCCCATAAATATATCGTCATACTTGAAGTTTAGAATATTCCGAGAAACAGGAAGTGCTGCATTGGCCGGTGTTGTTGGGGGCAAACATAAACTTGCTCAAAACACGAA
The DNA here is from genome assembly GCA_014162995.1 of Artemisia annua. Classification (NCBI taxonomy): domain Eukaryota; kingdom Viridiplantae; phylum Streptophyta; class Magnoliopsida; order Asterales; family Asteraceae; genus Artemisia; species Artemisia annua. Next base: position 73,980 of record LBNU01004041.1, on the reverse strand, counting down.
CTATACATGTATGCTTAGACTAAAGCTCGTACGTATTATCTGATTAGTTACGCAATGTGTGGTTGTATATTGTTGGACATGGTCATCAATGTTTGTTTCAACGGTTTATTAAATGTTGTTCTTGTTCAAGATGACTTGGACCTTTGGAGGTTAGCAATGGTTGTTTTCTGTCATTGAATTATTCCTTGACACTTATTTAATACGAGTAGTACGTATTTTTTTTATCCAACATCAATACCAGAGAAAAAGTTCTAAGGCAAGCCAGATCTTTTGTTCATTTGATAGTTATTGTTTGGTTTGGTCAAATATGCACAGGCGTGTAGCAGTTTATATAGAATTGAAAGCTGCAAACTATGGACTTGTCTGGACGAGCTGAGAGTGCTGATTCTGAACATAGAGACAAATCATCATGTTCAGGCTCACATTCTGTTTCGCTAAGAGATCTAAACATGGAACTTCTGTGGAACAAAAACAAGATTTCCTTTGAAAAACGGACAGTTCCATTATCTAGTGAGTTAAGATATCTGACACCACTTTCTGTTTCTAGAAATGAAGAGCCCCAGGAGAAACTATATCTACCTGGTTCATCTCATTCTGTAATCACATGTACGTCTTTCTTCCTAATCCCATATCTTACTGAATTAAGTTCCAGTTTGCAAAATAAACATCTCCAATAACGTTTTCCAGTTAAATAGGGATAAGAGGTTGACCTTTTCTTTTTAATTCCTTTTGTTGTCTTGGCCTACTCAATTAAATACTTTCATTGGTACTCTTACAAGATGCTTGTGTGTGCTTCTGACTTGCATTGTCAAAACTACAGGTTTTGAAAGGGGAGCTGAAAATATCGTCCCACATCATCAGACAGTTATGGAGAAGATAAGAGCTGCATTAAAGCACTTAGCCTTCCGTGATGAACATGTTCTCGTTCAGTTTTGGTGGCCTCGTGACGTTGGGAAACACAAACTACTTACATGTGTTGATCAACCCTTTGGTGTTGGAGCAGCAGATGAAAAACTCTGTTCTTATAGGAGGGACTCTGAGCGAAACCCCTTTCTTGTAGATAAGGATGATGAAGAAGAAGACATTAGTCCTCCTGCTCGAGTATTTAGGCGGGGCTTACCAGAGTGGACTTCTGATATAACTAATTACAAACCTGAAGATTTTCCACAACAAGAATGTGCTATTCGTTGCAATCTTCGTGGATATTTGGCTTTGCCGGTGTTTGATTCAACTACAAGCTTATGTGTTGGCGTGCTCGAGCTGTTGACGTCTTCAAAGATTATGGGTTTTGCGTTTGAGGTTCAAGAAGTTTACAAGGCCCTCGAGGTTTTTATCTTTTAATTCTAAAATATTCTAGACTGATACCATGATTTGGGAAAAAGGAAATGAATAACATAGTTACAGCGGCTCTGCTGATGCCTTGTATTAGAATTATGAATTCTAAATCTCCTTTTCCCTGAAAGAATTCCCTACATCAAGTATTATACTCTCATACAAATTCTCCTAACGCGGAAAATAAATTAGTACTCATCTTTTAATTTCTTAGAATTATGTTTTGTGCTCATTTAAGCTTCATTTGATGAACTCTTATTTCAACTTGTCATCTTGCAGACCCAAAATCTGAAAAGCACACAAGTACAAGATTCCGCTACTCCAAAGGTGAGTTGGGTCTTGGTGATCTTTAATATAAACATCTATTTATCATGTTTAATAACTTGGCAAGGTTGTTCCTAATAAAAGACACTTCGCTATAAAATTCTTATGTGGGAAAGATGTCTTTTATACGCAGGTTCCCAATGAAAGCAGGCAAAATGAGTTAGATAAAATCTTTGGTATTCTGAAAACAGTGTGTGACATCCACAATTTACCTCTTGCTCAAACATGGGCTGTTTCCCCATCCAGTAGTTTTGTTTCACATAATAAAGCTATAGAGAAGAGTTGTGATAGTTTCGACATCAAATGCGTTGGGAAAGTCTGCATGTCCACAGCTGCTTTACCTTTTTATGTTAGAGATTTGAGTGTGTGGCCTTTCTGGGAAGCATGTAAAAATCAGCATTTGGATAAGTACCATGGCTTTGTTGGTAGGGCATTGTTAGCCCGTGGCTCAAGTTATTGTCAAGATGTAACCAAGATCAGTGAAGAAGAGTATCCTTTGGTTCACAATGCACGAATGACTGGGTTAACGAGCTGCTTTACAGTCTTTATGCATAGTGTTGAAGGTGATGTTGACTATGTGTTAGAGTTTTTTCTACAATTGGATAGCAAAGATAGACATGTTTTGGACTTGGTGCAAACATTGAAACAGAAAGTTGAAGTCGCTTCTGGATTCGTATTGGGTGAAATATCACCTACAGAATTTATTGGTCACAGTATCCAAATATCCTCAATTACAACTGCCAACACCTTGGCATTTGGGATGGAGTCATCCAATCCAGAAACGTTTTTGGCAAATGCGGTTAAAACTGACACTGCAAATGTCCCAACCCATTCTTCGTCCTTCACCAATTCAGAAATAATGGCGTGGAATGATGTTAGAAGGGACAACATAAATGTGGCTGGCTCAAATAAAAACGACAATGCTACTTCCACCATTGTGATTAAGCAGAAAACAAGTGATACAATTACTGATGCTGAAGAAAAGAGCAACAGTTTGAAACGAGGCAGAAAGCGTAAGATAGACTTAATTACTATGGAGGCGGTTCAGAAACATGTTGGAAAACCAATAGGTCAAGCTGCCGAGAGTGTTGGTGGTGAGTCCTCATTATGTCTATTTACAGTCTTTCATTAGTTCACATTTAGATGGCATAATCATAACTTTGATCTAAACATGCTTTTTTTTTTTTTTTTTTTTTTTTTTTTTTTTTTTTTTTTTTTTTCTTTTTTTTTTTTTTTTAAAATTTT
>LBNU01004041.1:37500-63480 GCA_014162995.1 Artemisia annua | reverse complement strand
GTGGACTCCAATGAATAAAGATATCAAGAAGTTTAATACGGTTGTTGATGAAACGGCGGTTATGAGTGAGGAAGGTGATAAAGATTTTATGAATCGTTGTCACATTTTTTAAAAAAACAACGGGATATGAATTTAAACACTTGACTGCTTGGGGCTTTATGAAAGACAAGCACAAGTAGAAAAATCCTGACTCGACTTTGGCAAGACGTAATTGTCTTCGGCCTACGCAAGAGGAGCCCGAGCATTTTGGAACCGACGAGTTGCCACAGCCAGACGGCATGTGCCGGGTTTCTAAGAGTCAACGTTCGGGAAACTCGACCGCTAGTTCCGGTTCAAACCCGGCATTGTTTCAAGAAATGTTGCAAATGCAATGCGAGTTAGACCGCAAGGCAAAGATGGATGTTCTCGAGCGAGAGTCACTCGCAAGAGTTAATTTATATGAATCTCAAAAGATTGCCGAGGAGATGCGTGTGCTAGAAATGGATACAAGCAAGATGGATCCAATCAACGCAAGGGTCGTGAAAGCACAACAAGCTCGAATCCGGGCAAAGTATCCTACCGACGAGTACTAGGCTTTTATTTCTATGTTTATGTACTAGGTTTTTAATTTTACGCATTTTTTTAAAATGTAATGTGTGTTTTTTTTATATGTAATGTGATGAGTGCTCAAACACTCATCATTTTTGGTCAATTCTGAAACGCAAAACACCTGAAAACACGCAAAATCACATCAAAATGATGAAAATATCCAAAGATCGTGTTTTATGTGTCTCAAATGCAAAATGTTTAAAAACAAATGAAAAATAAGCAAAATTTGCAGAATTGGCAGTTTTAGTCCCCCAACTTTCTAATTTTGGCAAAACTAGTCCCTGTAATTTGAAAATGTGGAGTTTTATCATTCAAGGTCCTTATAATGTTTTAAGTTGTCAAAAATAGTCCTTGAATGAAATTTTGCAAAATTGGCAATTTTGGTCCCTGAACTTTGGGAAATTTACAAAAATGGTCCTTGGGGTATTTAAAATGGAAAAATAATATTTTTGGTCCTTGTGTTATTGGTATTTGGCAATATTGGTCCTTGTGAGAATTTTGGATAATGTTCATAATCAGTCCCTCAAGTTTGGGAAAATTTCAAATTTAGTCCTTGTGATACATTAAACCAAACGGGCCCTTTATCTTGTATAAACCCACAAAACCAAACCAAATAAACCTATAACAAACCAAACCCAACACCCCAGCCCACTAGCCCATCTCATTTCACTGGCCCAATCCCAACCTTATAACTCCCTCCACGTTTATATCTTTTTCCCTTTTCCCAGTCAAACCGTTTGACTCATCTTCCTCCCCACACCCACGTGAATCCAGTACACCTCCACTCCTCCACATCACTAACTCCACACTATGTTCCCCTAACCCCAGAAGCCTCCAAGAAGCATTTATTGGCCTCAAAACTCTCCAAGAAACATATAACTGCCCCTTGTGACTTTTTGGCGCCAAAGTGATTTCAAAGGTCAAGATTGTTTGGCAGTGATCCTAGGGCTCAGAATGGAAGTGGGAAGCACTCAGTGGACTCCTCAAACCCTAGAAGTTCAATATAAAAAGAGAGAGATGGAAGAGAGGAGTAGCAGTTAGTGAGTAGTTTTAGCTTATTTTAAAAGATTATGTAATTTACTTTTCTAGCAAAAATTTAGCTTGTAATCTGTTTTATCTAAGTCAATATCAAGTTTCATTTCATAAATTCAAGTTCTCTTTACATTTCTCATTTTCATTTTAAGAATTCTAGTTATAAGCTAAAACATGGTTTAAGCTCGTTACTTGTCACAAATGTTCACAAGCTCACATAAGTTTTAAAATACCCAAGTTAACATAAAAAAAGAAATAAAATCAGTAATAAGCCAACAGGTTTACCCTAGCATATGAGACAGGAAGCTTTTGGAAGTTGCCATTGTGGATATGGCGAGATGGACTTTACCTAGCTTGTTTATAACAAGCTAGGAGCTTGTAGCAGCTTCAAGAAGCCCTAGTATAGCTAGTGGTTAAGGTTCTCTTGTATTGTTTCTAATTTTCAAGTTTTTTAAGTAAAATTGTCTAATTTGTAGTTCTTAGGTATAAGTGCAATTTGTGGTTTGTTTATGCTTATTTTGGCTTATTGTAGCTTAATAGCTAGGTCTCAGTCATGTTTCATGGTTCTAAGTACTTTGCACCACATTTTCATGTTTAACTGCCATAAGTTGCATTTTAGTGATTTGATAATAAATGTTGTTAAATTTGGGATCTCTGTGCTTAACTCAGTTTATTACATCATATTGTTACATTGAAAACTGAATTCATGGTTTGAATTGCCTTAATACTGTGAAAATCTCTCTAAGACTGTTTTTTAAGGAGTGTTTGGGATTATATGTTTAACTGTGTATGTGTGATTTCCAGTGGTTAAGGATAGTTTAGACATCATACTTAAGCATAGTATAGTGTAACAAAAGCACAAAACCAGTAGGTCCTTTGATAGAAAGTCAAATTCACCTCTTCATTCTCATTAACACTCACTGTTAGTGTTTTTAGTTGCATAATCATAATCCTAGATTGCATAAGTAGATAACTTAGCTTAATTTAGCTGCTAACTAGCTTAATATAACATAATTAGTCATTAATTTAGGATTCAATTTCACCAAAGTCAACTTAGGGTAAAAATCTCAAAAGTCAAAGTTGATAACTGTTAAAATGAGCAAATTTTCTAGACCATGCATAGTGCTTAATAGGGATTGGAAATGAAATATTCTTGTTATTATGTGTTATTTGGTTGCTTGTCTAACTATATCAACAAGAAAATTGGAATTTCAAACTCAGTTGCTCATTAGAAATTGGCCTTAAAGTACCCTGTGTGCTCATCAGAGTGCCCTGCACCACCAGTTTTACCTAACTTTCTCAAATCCATATCTTGCTCAATATTTGATAAATTTTCTTGATTTTTGTTGCTTTTGGAATCCTCCTAGGTTGGCTTGCTAGCTGTATTACTGGTTTGCACTTAATTGCCCATTTGACAGCTTATTGCACCCTCTTAGTTGCTCTTTGGACACTGTGTTGCTGATTCATCAGTACACTGAGCTTGTAGGCACTTTTGTTTAAACCTTGTTGTTAATTGTTGTTTCTTGCTTGATTTATGTTAATCATGTTAGTTTAAGGTTGTAAGCTCTTGATCTTGGCCTGGTTTTAGCTTTTAAGCTCATTTTGGCTAACTGCCTAGTTACCCTTTGTAGATTTTTCTTGTTGTGAATTGCTTGCACTTGTGGTTCCTTGTTGTTTTTAAAACTTGTTTGTAGTATTGTATCCTGTTTGGTTGAGCTTTTGGGACCTAAATTGAGTTGGTGAGAGCTTGTGCAACCCTAGAAACAGCTTTTGGCTTGTGGATCTTCAAGAATCCACACTGAGTGAGACCACTGCTTCAGTGGTAACTCAGCTCCATTCACAAGCTCCCAACTTCCTCTCTACTTAAGCTCACACTTAGATTTTTGGTATTTTGGGAAGCCAGTAGTACAGGCTTACCATTTCCAGGCTCATTTTTAGCTCTTAATCCTTTGCCCCTAGCCTAAATAGGCGTGCAAAATTCTTGCAGACCTGTTTGTTTGACAGGGGTAAATCTAAGTGCTTATTAGCTTATTGAAGCTTCTTCAGTGCTTGTGCCTTGTTCCAGTTTCTCTTTTCCTGTTCACATTAGCATATTGCATCTTATTTTTCACTTGCTTTTAGCTTCTTAGCTTATTTGGAGCTTGTGATCACTATTTAAGCCAAAAGCTTGACTGTGTGATCCATAAGCTCATTTCTTCTGCTTATTTTGCATTTCCATAATTTTGGTCTTCATTAAAATTACATCATTTCAGTATTAGAACAGTCTCATAAAAATAAAAATCAAAAATCATCCACTTTAAGCTAAGTGATAGCTTCTATTTAAGAAGCTTATTGCCCATTAGCTTATTTTCCTTAAGCACTTGCTTATTTTATATTTTTCATAAGTTTCTGTACTTATAATAGATTTTTAGAAAAAGTTCCAGAATTTTTAGTGGTCATTTAGTATTTATTAGAATTTAAATTAGTTTAATAGTGATTAAATAGCATTAAATATAATAAATTAAAGAAAAGCCAAAAAATTTAGATTTCCATTTAATAATTAGTTCAATAAATATTTTTTTTTTAGATTTTCCCAATTAAATTTTCCATTTTCCAAGTTTATTTTCCCTTTTTTACTTTCATTTTGGTATTTTAAATAGTAATTAATCCTTAGTTAATAATAATAATTAATTTAAATCAAAAAAAATTATTTTTTTTTTCTCCAAAATTTTTTTTTTTTATCGATTCTAGATTTGTAAAAATATGTTTTTTTTCATATCCCTAGGGCAATTTTTTAAAGATTTTTTTCTTTTCACTTTTTAATCTTTGTAACGTAGACGTTTTTTTTAAACGTATACGTAAAAAATAATTTTAGACTTGTTAAACGTTCCATTTTTTAGTAACTTTTTCGTTTGGGTTTAAGTGGGGATTGTTATCATTTTATTTGTAATCTCGTAGTTTGGATTTCCAAATCAAAATTCCCTTCCCCAAATTCCTTTTCATAAGCACTTGATCTCCAATTAATTTCGTTTTCCCGAAATTCATACCTCACTGGGATTTAAACGACCCGGGAATATTTCTATACTCTCCTTGGTGCATTGAGCTCTTAGATTGTTGACTTTAGTTGACCAATTCCTTGGTTGACTTTTGTTGACCGTTTCAGGGCCAATCATAATGTGTGTTTTTAAAATTAATGAAGTTTATTTTAGTTTATATTGTGTATGTTTTATTTAATGTAAAAATAAAAATAAAAAATAAAATAAAAAAATTGGCCAACGGCACCAGAATTTCTGGTGCCAACGGTTATGGGCAAAATGTGGTGTCGTGGGATTTCTGGTGCCATGGAGATTTTTGCTGACGTGGCAGCACTTTTTGTGCCACGGCTTAAAGCCATGGCACGACGATACCTGATGCTCTTAGTATTGAATCTTACATGATATTAGATTTCATAGGGTCTCGAGGGGGCGTGCAATAGGTGCAGTCGCACAAGGCTTCTACTTAAAAGGGCAATATTTTTATTAGTTTTGTATATAAATACGTATAATATCAAACATATATGAGTCATATAATTCAAGTTTATATGAAATTTCTCTTTAGTTTACAAGTGTAATAGGGCCTCTTTATTTTTATTGCCTAGAGCCACCGAAAATCACAAGACGGCCATAATTAGATTAGATGTGTATATGCATTTACAAATTACTTGTTACTGATAACGTATAGGATAAGTGGTTAAAGTAAAATGGTAACAAAATTGGGTTGAATGAATTATAAATGGAGAATGATTAGGATGCTTAAATGGTATGTCTAATTTTAAGCTTTAAAAATTTTGATGTCTAACATTTGACGTTATACGTTTTCTCTTTTCTCGTTGTAACCTTTCATCTAAACATGTCGTCATTTCTTATCCAATGCATTGAAATGTCTTAACCCAATATTCTCTAAATAAACATGGAGACTTTTTCGTATAGAAATCTTATTTCCACCCCAACCCAAAATGCGGAGAACGTAATTCCCGAGAAATCCTAACTCTCCGCCTTTTAGATTCTCATGCCCACCCAAACACCGTAAATGGTTCTATAATCATTTCTTTGAAGTCATTTCTCTCTCTGTCTCCCTCTCAAATAAACACACCCACTTTAAAGAGGAAAAACCCAAAAAGGAAACCAAATCTATAAAGTGTTGTACAATATGCATACATTATTTTTTTTTTGCCATTTTTTATATGGAAAAGTTAATGTTTTAAGCTAGGTCTGATGTATTAAAAGCCTCTTTCAAATGAAAAGAAAAACAGCTTTTGGAAAATGGCTGCAACACATTCAAGGATTTTGGATGATTTGAATTCGAAATACACTTGCTTATTTGAACCCGTGCCTCCAGGTGCTGCTGATCCTGCTGGTGGAAGAACTGATAGAAGTTACTTAACATCACTCAGGGTTTATGTTAATCTTGATGATGATGATGATGATGATAAACCACTACCCACCAGTAAGTCGCGCGTCATTTTTTATAGCATATATATATTTTTTATTTTTTTATTTTTTTAAATGTTTGGTATCCTAAACCCTAATCGTATGAAGACTTGTTATTATATGATCTAGCTTGTGAAATGTTTTGCTATATGTTATATCGGTTTAGATTTTAGTGGTGTTGGTTTGTCTTGTTATGTAAGGTTTACTTTTACTCATCGGGGTGTTTGAGATAATTGGTTGATATACGTGTTTGTGTTGTGACATGTTTTTAAGGTGTTTTTGTGTTTAGGATTTCTTTATTTGTTGATGAAATGACCCGTTTTAGTAATTTTCTTGATGGTGATAGTATAAATGTCTAGTATTGTTTACAGTAATTTCTTAGGGTCTGTATGTGGAAAATGGATAGTTTTGTAAATGTTTGTTTTTATATACAGTTCACCTTTGGACCAAAAAGTAAAAAAATTGTTTATTTCAAAACTGCTTCTTTAGTTACATCAATAGCTTTTACAATTTTAGTATGCAATTTATGGCCATAGTTTTTATCTGCCTTGACTTTTTAGTTGTATAAATGACTACAAATTGACTAAATTAGTAAGTGATATATATATATATATATATATATATATATATATATATATATATATATATATATATATATATATATATATATATATATTGACATTGAGGTACCTATTTGAAAACAGAACATGAAAAGAAGAGTAAAATGGGAATGGATTTCGTTCAAATCGATAATAGACATACATACATTTTCGTACTACAATTATAGATGCAACGCATCTTTAGATTTTGTTGAAAAAAATTGTTGTTTGAAGTCAAGTAGCAATAAGATAAAATTACGACTCATCAATTAAATAGTAACTGTTGGTTGTTTTGTTTTTGTTGGATCGGCTTACCCAATAGGGTTAAGATAATTAATGTAGCCGGATATCACTTAAAATCGTGTAATCACTTTCCAAAAGAAACTATTTGACCCTAATGTCTGGGTATCACGAATATCTCTTTGGGATAAGACCAAGTGTTTGTTCTTGATTTTAGGCACAAATCTAAGAACCCTTTCGCTTCTAAGTGTTTAGGTAATTAATTGGCCCATTAATCACATTATAATATTCCTCCATTATAAGGATTAGTGGTTACATGACCAATTAAACGTGGTCATTAAGGGCCCATTTGGTTTGTTGCTAGGAATGACAATGGGTATCGGATTTGGTATGGGTAGAATGACAATGGATGTGAAAAAGTGTATCATTACGATTGTTTATGTTTTGATGACAAAATATGGTATGAAAAAGTGTATAGATATTTGAGTTTTGTAGAGGAAAAGAGGGGCCCACGGGAATGGATTTCATAGACACCAAATTGGCGTGTAATGAACCTATGGCTAGGATATACCCATTTCTAACCGCCCTTGATTAGGTCAAAGACGTTACAAGTTAGCTTGAATTCAGTTTTAGCGTGATTACTCGCTGATGAACATGCTCCCTGAAAGAGTTGTTCTATTCTTGAGTGTGCTCACTGAGGAGTTCACTCACTCACTGAAGAGATGAACCTCCTGAACAAGCTACTCCTTGATGAGATCCTTCAGCGTCTACTCATCGAAGAGTATGAAGTTGAACTCATCAGCCGTCAGGGAGGTTTAGTGACGTAATGGGTGTACACTCCGTACCTCCAAACCCATTACCTGTGACCTAAAACACTCAATTGCACTAAATTTCCAACAATAACTTTTGATATTTGACATAAAAGGTGGATAATAGATGACCCTAAAAGTCATGATTAAGACTGGATAATCAATACACCAAGGAAATGATTGAGAATGTTTGATATCGTGAACTTGGAACAAAATATCAAGAACTAAAACTAGGAAGATTGGGAATTGGATAATATGTAGTGAAAGGAAACCAACATCCGACGATTTTTACTATAATGTTTGACAATTTGGTGGGTTCAAACCCCGTGGATTAGTCGGCCAAAAGGTCGGAAATCATATTAACAACAAAAAAAAAAAAAAAAAAAAAAAGGGGGGGGGCTTGATGTGAACAATTTCTTCTTACTTGATGATCTGATGGAATTGGTTTATACAGCATGACTTAGCCACCTAAATTCGTTGATNAGAGATGAACCTCTTGAACAAGCTACTCCCTGATGAGATCCTTCAGCTTTTACTCAACGAAGAGTATGAAGTTGAACTCATTAGCCTGATGAATACCATTCAGAGTGTTACTCACTGAAGAGTTAACCTGCTGAACTTCATCAGCTACATGAATTCCACTTTACCGCTATTAGAGTCAGGGAGGTTTAATGACCTAATGGGTGTACACTCCGTACCTCCAAACCCATTACTAGATGTGACCTAAAACCCTCAATTGCACTAAATGTCAAACAATAACTTTTGATATTTGACATAAAAGGTGGATCATAGATGACCCTAAAAGTCAAGATTAAGACTTGATAATCAATACACCAAGGAAATGATTGAGAATGTTTGATATCATGAACTTGGAACAAAATATCAAGAACTATAACTAGGAAGATTGGGAATTGGATAATACGTAGTGAAAGGAAACCAATGTCCGACGATTTGTACTATAATGTTTGACAATTTGGCTTGATGTGAACAATTTCTTTTTACTTGATGATCTGATGGAATCGGTTTATACAGCATGACTTAGCCACCTAAATTCATTGATCCATCTCATATTCTCATCCACACGCATCTGAAATGCTTCAGTATCTTTTGTATCTCATTAATGGACGAATCACATTGAGATTGTCTTGGAATTCATTCATGATATACTTTTGTTCAATATCATGTGTTTAGCTATGTGCCTACAAGTTCTCAGCTTGTAGATATTCGTGTAGATATCTAGTGTTGCTCAACTTGAGTTATTGACATTTTGACCTAGACTTTGACCTCTAGTAAAGGTAACACTGTATTTAGAAGTTTCTTGATCTATTGATTTCCATTTTTGTATAAATATAATAACTTTTTGTAATTTGTAAACTCATTTCAGAGAAGTCAAGAACAAATAATCTCTCTCCAAACGGTTCTCTTTATATTTTGTTAAACTTCAGTTCTAGTATGATAATAATTGTTTGTTTACTTTGATTCATGGATTCATAGGTTTCTCTAAGCTGTTGGCGGATCAAAATCTCATAGACCCAAAAATAATAAAGGAAAAGATCGCTGTTGCACTTTCAGCTTCAAGGTTCCGTGAGCCACATTTGCTTGTTCAGTTTTGGTCACCTGTTACCGTCCGGAAGCGCTACTGGCTGACAACTTTGGACCAACCTTTTGGTATCAGTAAGCTTGATGAAGGCCTTTACTTATATAGGCGGGAGTCTGAGCAGCGTATGTTTGTTGTTAACGGGGTGGACACAGAAGATCTTAGTCCGCCTGGTCGTGTTTATCGCCAAAAGTTGCCAGAATGGAGTTTGGATGTGAATGGTTTTTCACCCAGACAAAATGTAAAAGATTGGGCTGCTTCCTGCAATATACGTGGTTATATTAATTTTCCTGTATTTGAACCCGACAGTGGGGCATGTGTAGGCGTACTTGAACTCGTAACATCATCGAAGTACGTTGATTATGCTTTTGAGGTTCGGGAAGTCTCCAGAGCACTCAAGGTAACTACGGTATTATAACTTTTATACATGCATGCAATGCTTGTGATTTAACCATGATTTAATTCACCTGTTAATTTCACTTCATTTCACTTGGCAGGAAGTGAATCTAAAGTCTCCAATCGTGTTTGAAGATCCTGGCTTTTACGTGAGTTCTGTACATGCATTTATATCTATATATATATATGTATGCTTGAGTATATTACTTATAATTTTTTGTTTGTAGGCTCAGATACAGATTGCAGATGAAAGAAGGCAGCTTGAGTTGAATGAAATCTTCTACTTTTTGAAGGCGGTATGTGACATACAGAATATACCTCTAGCTCAGACGTGGGCTCTGTCGGGATACAGTAGTGTTGTGTCCAATTCTGGAAAATTAGAGCGGAGTTGTAGTAGCTATAACAGCAAGTGTATAGGCAAAGTGTGCATGTCAACATATGATCTACCACACTACGTTCGAGACTTGAGCATGTGGGGATATCGTGTAGCCTGCAAAGAGACACACTTGGAAAAATCCCGTGGAATTGTTGGGAGATCATTGGCATCTCGTATTACATATTTTTGTAGAGATGTAACAAAACTCGATAAAGATGAATACCCTTTGGTTCCTTATGCTCGTTTGAACGGGATAACAAGTTGTTTGGCTGTTTATCTGAAAAGTATTGAAAGGGATGTCGAATATGTGATAGAGTTTGTTTTGCCACCACATAGTGCAAACGGGGAAGGCCTGCAAAGTTTGGTGAAAACACTGAAAGATCAAGTTGAGAATGCCTCTTGGGTGCAATTAGGTAATCTGTTGTCTTTTCAAGTTATTGGTGAACTTCCCTTTAGTTGGTCACTTGAATCTCCACCAGAGACGAGAAATCAACGACAGCTGTTCGAGAATGAAAGAAAGCCTGAACATGTTGCATCTTTTAAAAAGCAGAGTCATGTTCATTATGTGGAGCATGTGGGCGATAATATGAAAAACGAGCCAGCTAATTCTACTTCTGTAGGAACAGAGCAGAGTGTTGTTCATTGTTTTGAGGCAGGCATTAATGAGTCCAATAGACCAACTAGAAAAAGGAAGATAACTGACCAGTCAGTTGGTTTGGAGAAAATCAGAAAGCATTATAGAAAGACATACGACAAACATGCAGATATTTCTCCTGGTGAGTTTATAGCTTGTTAGAGATTTCTAGAGGTGGAAAATGTTTACTCCGTATCTTTTTATCTATACATGGGTGGATTTGGGTTACCTTTTACCTTTTAAACATTACGGGTCGAATGAGTCAAAATTCATCAGAATTTGTCTTCAGGTAAATGAACTTTCTAAAGCCAGTTACTAGAGAATGTTAGATTATATCATTGAAATCAAAATATTTTTCTAAATCCTAAATAACACATTTATTGTGTCAACCAACACCGATTTTTCTTACCCTTGCTAAAATAATACCATATGACCTGTTACCCATGGCTGTTCAAAAGAATCGCAAAATCAAAACTGAACTGAAACCAGAAACCAAAGCCAAACCGGAATGGGGTTAACTATCTGATGTAGGCTGTTTTAGGTTTGGAAATTTAGCGATCCACGTTATGTGGTTCATTCTAGGTTCGGTACTTTAAAGGCTATGTAAAGCGAACAGAACCCCCTATATAAAATATTATGTTTAATGTAATAGCTAAATTTTATAATGTAAAAAACATTATAGAGCATTTAGTTAAGCAAGAATAATGTCCAAAGAATTATGTGGAACACCCCTACTGTTGCCCAACCCGCCCACTAGTCAATGTTGCTATTTCATGTCATGTCTATATGCGTGCATTCTATGTGAGATTCTCATCATCATTTTGTACATTGTATATATATGTAGTTAGCAGATCTGGAAATCATGATCTTGCCGCTAGTGTACTCCACCAGCCGGATATACAGCCTGAAATAACCATCACAGAGCAGTTTATCGAGAGTGAAGTGAAAATTTTGACGATTAAGGCAACATACAAAGAGAATATGGTAAAGTTTCCACTCAGGCTTTCTGATGGATTGGTAAAGTTGAAAGAATTGATTGCAGAAAGGTTTCCACTTGGAAGCTTTAAACTCAAATATAAAGACGAAGATGGCGATATGATATGGATTTCATGTGACGATTCCTTAATGGAAACCATAGCTGAGTTTACACAACCAGATGGTCAAACCGTGATCCGTCTCTTTGTTTTGCCAGATGCTTGACCTTGACCCTTACTTTTGCATATAGTTTACAGGACGTTATTCTTTAGTTGAATTGTATGTCATTTTCTTAAATATGAGATCATAACTCTTTCTAAAAGTATTATTGAAGTGTAGGTTTTGTATAGTATATAATCTTAGAATTTAGATCCATTTCTTGGGTAGTCACTCAAATGTTAGAAAATTTGTTTGCATCCAATCGATCTTTGAGATTTGTCAGTTGAACCACTTACGACACAGTCCGCCCCATGAAACAGGTATGAAGAACGCTGCGACGGGCCCTTGTGGTTTGTGATGGAGGCTTGGCCCTTGTGGTTTGTGATGGAGACTTGCCACGGTGGCAGTGAGAGTTTAGTGGGCATGTGAAGAAGAAGAGATAATTAATGGTGTGTTTGGGTCCTAAAAAATGAAAATGAACATGGTGTTTGGGTTTGTCCTGAACAGTAAAAGAGAAATCTGAGTGTTTGGGTTTACCTTTATAAGTATTCGTTACTATTCAATATATTGAGACATACTCTCACATGTTATGCATGTAACTTGACTTTAAGTATCCATCCCTAATGAGTGTTACAATTAGAAACCAAAATATGACGGGTTAAAAAAGAATGAGAAATGATACATGCACAAAAACAAATTCAAAAAACATTCACAAAAGGGTAATGATTTGCACACTCACATTTTTTATTGGGACACTCTATCGTATGCATTACATACTTGTACAGTCCTTACAGTGTGTTTTAACTGCTTGTATAGTTGAGTGTCCCAATAAAAAATAAGAGTGTCTCAATCACCTCCATTCACAAAAGGAGATGTCACTCCGTGATTGGTGTATTTTATATAGTTTCTCTCTCTTCTAACCAATAAGGGAGTGCCACCTTCTTTTGTGGATTTGTTTTTGTGATTGTATCATTACTCAAATAGCAGGGCCATCAGTGTGATTTTTTTTTTTTTTTACGAGATCAAATTTGTAGATTGGGTAAATCACATGGACCATTTATGTAAGTTACGTCTTTTGAGTGACGCTACATAATTTTGATGGGTTAAAAAAGCAGGGCCATCAGTGTGAATTTTTTTTAATACGAGATCAAATTTGTAGACTGGGTAAATCACATGGACCGTTTATGTAAGTTACGTTTTTTGAATGACGTCTATATAATTTTGACGATTGTCGACTTAACAACTGGAAAGATTCACTCTTATTATGACAACTGTCGACCACTATATTACGTTTCATGAATTATTCTTAAAAAAGAAAGCATAAAACTATTTAATATCTAGAGAAGGGTTAGCGTATCGCAGCAGGTTATTTGAACCCCCATGTGGTTTAAATAAACCCCTCCAGTCACTATCAATTTTCACACAAACCACATTGTACATTATGACCCTCAAACCAATTCTTGACCTGACGAAAAATTTGAACAAAACTCGATAATTAACCAAGCTAATATTGAAACAAGGTGGGTTTCGGAGGCAAGTTATTCATCAAAAAGATCGTGTTTAGGTTGACGGTAGGTAAAATAAGTTGATATGTCACCACGGTTATTTTTCTTAAAATATAAATTGATCGTACAAGTTACACGAGTTAAATAAGTCCACCAAACTATATAACATGTCTGATTTAATATCATCAAAAAATAAATATACAATCAGATTTCGATTAACATAGAAAAAGTCCACATGCATGTATGTATTAGCTGTAAGTGTAACAAACATCAAATATGTACCAAATATAGATATAAATGTAGTGAATATGAGGGTATCAAAGGGGATCTTCTAGATTTTCTTGGTCATTAAGTTATCAAAATACTAAAATGGTAGGACCAATTTATGTAGACTTACAGGTTATGCACTATCAAAATCCTAATGAAGTTATCAAAATACTAAGACCGTAGGCGGGGACGGAGCTAGGGGCGTTTCCGCGGGCGCCCGAGAACTCCATGGATTTTTTCGATGTAGTATTAATTTTTGAAAAAACACCAATTTTTCTTAAATGCATTTTAAATGTACCCAGTCTTTCGAAATGTGTTTCCAGTATTACGGTTCAAAAGATTTTGTGTACCCGATCATATTTCATCCTGGCACCGTCCCAGACTGTAGGGCCAATTTATATGATGGTATCGTAGGGGGATCTTCTAGATTTTCTTGGTCATCAAGTTATCAAAATACTAAAATGGCAGCGCCAATTTATATAGACTTACAGGCTATGCACTGTTATCCCTTAATTGAACCCCTCATTTTAGACCGGGTATTTTGTATATAAATATATATGTAATTTGGCAGACCATGGATAAAAAAACTTGAACCTTCCAGCAAAACATAGATCCATGGCTTGTTCAACCATGAATCCTCGCTTCACCGACCAGACCACAAGTGTTTTCTCTGATTTTATAGTTTCACCTGGTGAATCATACATTTGGCCTTCAAGCAATTTTAACTGTAAGTTCAAACAATCTAAATATAGTAAGCATATGTATGTTTCCAATAATTTAGGAGAAATTACATGTATAGCAAGTTATTGTTGATCTGCTACTTTTTAGGGAGATAAAAGTAAACGTGTTTTTTTCATTAGTATTCTATCTCTCTCTTCAATTTTTGCTGAATATGCAATCTTCAATCTTTATGTTAAGATTGTGTTTTGTGGTCCAAAATAGAAGCTTTCTATAATTAGATGCTACCTATGTAAGTTTTTTGTTACATTAAATGCAGTCAAATTGTTTTGCGTAATTTCTTTTTATGTTAACTATCAATTATTATATCTATCTGTTATTTTGTGATATGTTGTTGTTTTCAGCTTAATTTGTTCAAGTAAATTGATGGATTTGTTAGTCAACTAAGTAGATTCTAATTAGCTTCTGCATCCTAGGAAATTCCTTTTTGTAGTTTAATGGAAAAGATTTATATGGGTTGAGGGCTTGTTAGCTTATGGGAGCTTAAGCTTATTTTTTTTAGAAAAAACTATTTTCTCGTTAAATATAAGTTTGGTTTTGATTGACATGGTGTAGAAGAGCTTTAAAAAACAATTGCTCTTAATTCTTAAAGAATAAGCTACCTAAGTAGTATTTAAGCTCTAACTAGTTTTGCCAAACATACCCTTAGCATATATAAATATGGGTGTGCTTGGATTAAATTAGCTAGAGCCGAAGTTATAGGAGTTGGAGCTTATTTTTAGAGCTACATGAGGTAAATTTTAGTTTAGGAGTTTATGTTTTAAGAAGCTCTTTAAGGCATTTTCATCCATTAATGTATTTAGGTTTGCATAGTTACGAGGTAATTAAGATTTTGTATGCTTGTGGTTAAGTATCAGTGTGCCGTATAATTGATGAATATAATTGATTGAAGTTCTCATTTTACCCTAGTTTAAATTACTTGCGTCAAACTAAACGCAGTCTATTATAGGGTAAAATTGTCATTTTATAATATAAAAGCTGCAAAGTTATGTTTTTCTATCACCGTGTGTTTTTCTTTCGTTGACGGTAATTTGGGACGATGAGAAGTGTTTTTACGAGGTTTATACAGATAATAACATAAAGTATGGTAGTTTCTGGCGACCCACGTATTTTTATCCAAGATTTGGTTCCTATGCAAGCCCTTGCATTAAACTAGTTAAAGTCGATAAAAACTTATTGTGTCATTTGCTGAAAGTTTCCTTCCTTTATTTATATGTGGTACCTCAATTATTGTTATAATCTGGTTCCTAATATTCAAAAGTTTAAACCTTGCAGACATTTTCGTTCCTACAAGTGAAGGACTGAAGCAAAAGATCATTTCTGTGATTAAGAATTTACCACTTCAAGGCCAAAATTTTCTTGTTCAATATTGGGGTGCAAAAAGAATCGGAAAGACATTTGTCCTTACAACAATATGTCAGCCTTATGGCCTTTCTGGGATCAACCAAGAACTTGAATCATATCGTAAAGCATGTTTAGCACACAAACTCTATGGTTATGAAGATTCCGAGAAAGCAGTAGCCGTTGGGCTTCCTGCACGCGTGTTCCTGAACTCTTCTCATGAACAGACACAAAATCTCCATAATGACTACCCAAAAGATCAGTGTCCTCCGTGTGAAGATTCTATATTCTCTAGGATATGGGGATCCTTTGCGGTGCCTGTGATTGTAGATGGCCAATGTGTTGGTGTGCTTGACTTTGTCATGGATACTTCCATGTATTGTTATGACGATCTTATTGCTGAAGTTTGCAGATTACTTGAGGTTTGCCCCTTCCCTGATTATCTACATTTTTTCATACAGAAGTCTCCACTTTTAGATACGCTCACACATAATGTTAACATGATCATAACATTTTGTTAGTGATTGAAAATACAAATACTTTATGTAAAGTTAGGTGCCTTACAATTAGAGGCAATTTATCTGATGTGTAGACTACCAACTGTAAGAAATGTATCTAAACACATATGCACAGCCAAACAAAGTGGCGGATCCAAGAAAAAAAAAGGTGGGCCACCTCATAGTTCAGGTCAACCCAATCTGGCAGATTCAAAAAAAAAAAAACCCTACCCATTATGACCTGTTATGCAACTCAACAGCATTTGAAACCTCATTAGCAATGATTTGTTTTAGATTTGTTGTGTTGAAATAGGTGCCTCATTGGCTCATTCCCTTATTGCTTGGATTCAGCTTACTTAAAGCTTTGAGCTATTATTACACTTGCCAATCCTTAGATACTATGATGCTGCTTCAATAAATTAACTAACTTTCCAAATATTTTGCTTCATTTGCAGCATGAAGGTTTGCAATCTTCAATCCAAACTGATATCCCAAGAAGGACTTGTATTAAGATTAATAGCAAAAAGAGGATGCGCAGAACTAAGTCACTGGCCCATACTTCTTACTTATGTCTTGTTCCCTTTTTTGGGTGGAGTAGTGCCGCTGCTGCAGAGATGCTTGGACGTAAGCTTTGTATACCCCCCTCCACACACATATAAATATATATTTTACTTATTTCATGTGCTAGAATTGCTTAAGTTCTTTTTCTGGTTCTTTTGCAGTGTCAAGAGGTACGTTTAGGAATACTTGTAGAAGGGCAGGACTTCCAGAGTGGCCAGGTATACCAAGTAAGAATACCCGCCGAGCTTCTTCTGCCCCTGATCAAACTCGAGTCAATCAAGCACTATCTGATACTAGTTCTATTGGAACTCTGGTTGATGACTCAATCTCCAGCTGCAGGTAAATGTTAAAAATTAATTGATTATGGGATGACATTGTACTAGTTTATCTAACTATTCCTTAATTTGTAGCGACGAAGAAGCGATTTCTGAGTGGTCAAAGGAAAAAGCTCTGATTCCTGTGGCATCTGCCTCTGCGACTTGTATCAATCAAAAAGTCTCTGAGACTGATCACATTGCTGATGATTTTACCTTCTATTGGTAGGCCAAACCTTTTTACATTCATTTTATTAATTTATTATAGGACATTTCATTTACAATATATCTTTGATAATCCTTTGTAGGGACGAAGGGGTTTTCGAGGGGTCAGTGGAGTTGATTACAACTAGGGAAACTCAAGTAGCATGTCATACTAGTTACATTGAAGCTATGCCAGAACTTGATGAACTGTATTATCCGAGTTATGACACTCAAATACCGTGTGATGCTGATTATACTGTAGCTATGCCAACACCTGATGAAATGAATTATCAAGGTTATGAAACTATGGTCATGGAAGATCGCAATCATCAGTGTTTCATGGATCAGCGTCGTTTTATGTTCGAAGATGCACCAGCGTATGGGCAGTATGGAATCATATAAAGAGATGCAACAAGAGCTACAATCTGACTTCGATGTCAAATTAAGTTCCCCTATAAAATATTGTTGCAAGTATAGATATCATAAAAGCTACTTAAATAAAGGGTGAGCGCCACTTGAACATTAGGCCGTGGTCCGTATTAATTTACGGCTAGGAGAAAGTGTGGGAGAATAGGTAGAGTCAATTTTGCAGTTTGGTTGTGCACTTTTTAGTAGTAATATTTTTGCAAGCATCGGCCTTGGTGTTTCTTTGCTCTTTGGAATAAGTTAAATTGAATACACTTTCAAGATGCTTATTCAAAACATATTATCAATCAAAACATATTATCAACCAGTGTCGATAAACAATGCAAAACACCCATAAAATTAATTATTTGTTGCATTACGTAGTAAAACAGAACAGGACAGATAAGCATTTTTAGATTGTCTATAAAGTTGCTTATTTGTACTGTTTATATTCTCACTGCCTTTTAAAATCTACATAAACAGTTTAAATAAGAAAACCCTTATTCTTATGTAACTTAAACAGTTTACAATAAGGATCTGGATACATGTATGCTCTTGATGAGCATTGACAAAATATCACTTACGCGCTTGTTTGATCTTGTTAAGATCTCCAAACTAGTGAAAAAAAATGCAATGGCAAGCATATATAAATGTCTCCGACTATGTATAACCTTTTACTTTCAAAAATGATAAATAGACATGACAGCATACAAGATTGGATAATCATATAGATATTATGGGGTGATCTACTAACCAGTCGCAATTGTAATTTTGTTTCATCATCTAAAGATTACACTAAAATAAAGATATTTGAATCGGAAAACACAAGTACACTTGGTTTTTGGTCAAAATGTTGAGTTAGTCTTCATCATCAGAGTCAAAGGTGATCTTGGTGGCTTTAGGTGCATCTGCAGATATCTCTTTGAAATGGGCTCCATACAGCTTCGATTCCTGCAAGTAACAAGGTTTGTCTTTCAATCCCATAACAATCCAACTTAGAATTCAAAAACTGGACCACTTGACCATAACCAATATTCATTAATTTACAAATGTTCGAACCAATTATAAAAAACACGAACCTTTTTCTTAACATGAGTTCCGAAGTTCAAAAGGTTGGTAGGTACGTTCTGTCCTGCTTCTCTAAGAACATTAATCAGCTCTCCAGAAAGCCCCTGAAGTAAGAAGTGCCATTTGTTGTATGAAATTAGATCTCACACACTATACTAGAGAACATAACACTCAAAATGCACTATTACACCAACTGGTTGTCATAGAATGTAACTATGTAAGTAATATTTTTTTTTTGGAAATTACCTTATTCTCCTTCATGAAGAAAGTATGTGCGACACCCTTCTTACCAGCACGTCCCGTTCTCCCAATTCTGTGAACATAATCCTCAGTGGTCAATGGGAAGCTGTAATTTATTACAACTTCAACATCCGGAATATCTAGCCCTCGAGCAGCTACATCCGTTGCTATCTGTAGAGATACCACATTTTGAAGAAAGCGTTTAGAATGTAACTTTTGTAAATCATCGTTTAGATCTGAATTTGGATAGTACTATTACAGCAAATAATCAACAATAGATATAGTTCAAACAATAATCACACACCAATAGCGGAGATGAGCCATCCTTAAATAACTGAAGTGCCTCGGTACGAGCCCTTTGTGCTTTATCACCACTTATGGAAACAACCTTCCAACCCCTGTGAAACCAATAATGGATAATAACCGGTATTAAGAACGCAAATATGTAAGAACATATATATTAGCGAAAAGTGATAAAGAAAGGCACCTTCGTTGCAGCATGTTCTCAACTCGGGATGCTTCCTTCTTGTATAAAACAAAGACCAGGACTCTGTTCCTGAAAGATTCAATATCCCAAGAATTAGCAACTCGTAGAATATAAATAAATAAATAAATAAATAATACTAGATGCGGTTCAAAATTTATGTGAAATTGTCATCAGACAAAAAGGACAGATTGCTAGGAAGAAGAAAAAACCTTCTTGACTTGTGGTATTTCTCTAGCAAAGTAACTAAACGTTCATCACGCGCACGATCTTCCAAAACCTACATTTCAAAGCAAAAAATATTAGAGTACTTTTTTTTAGACTTAAAAGTGGACTCTAATCAAATGTCCCAATAAGTAGTAACATCAAACTGTGAAAAGAAGCATCAGATTACAATACCTCCACTATCTGCATGACATCATGGTTAGCAGCTAAGTCCTCTGATCCTACAACAACCTGTATAAATAGCAAGATTTAACAAACGCAAATTACAGCTCATATAAGTACATTTATCTGCAAAGACTTGCTTTATATAATCAAACTTAAAGTGTATGTGACCTATGAAGGTAACAATTATCACCTTAACAGGATTTGGATCCATAAATTCCTGAGCAAGTTGATGCACAGCTTGGGGCCATGTTGCACTGAACATAACAACTTGACGCACTGCAGATATTGCAAATGATTANGTATGTGCAACACCCTTCTTACCAGCACGTCCCGTTCTCCCAATTCTGTGAACATAATCCTCAGTGGTCAATGGGAAGCTGTAATTTATTACAACTTCAACATCCGGAATATCTAGCCCTCGAGCAGCTACATCTGTTGCTATCTGTAGAGATACCGCATTTTGAAGAAAGCGTTTAGAATGTAACTTTTGTAAATCATCGTTTAGATCTGAATTTGGATAGTACTATTACAGCAAATAATCAACAACAGATATAGTTCACACAATAATCACACACCAATAGCGGAGATGAGCCATCCTTAAATAACTGAAGTGCCTCGGTACGTGCCCTTTGTGCTTTATCACCACTTATGGAAACAACCTTCCAACCCCTGTGAAACCAATAATGGATAATAACTGGTATTAAGAACGCAAATATGTAAGAACATATATATATATATTAGCAAAAAGTGATAAAGAAAGGCACCTTCGTTGCAGCATGTTCTCAACTCGGGATGCTTCCTTCTTGTATAAAACAAAGACCAGGACTCTGTTCCTGAAAGATTCAATATCCCAAGAATTAGCAACTCGTAGAATATAAATAAATAAATAAAATACTAGATACGGTTCAAAATTTATGTGAAATTGTCATCAGAATATCAGATAAAAAGGACAGAAATTGCTAGGAAGAAGAAAAAACCTTCTTGACTTGTGGTATTTCTCTAGCAAAGTAACTAAACGTTCATCACGTGCACGATCTTCCAAAACCTACATTTCAAAGCAAAAAATATTAGAGTACTTTTTTTTAGACTTAAAAGTGGACTCTAATCAAATGTCCCAATAAGTAGTAACATCAAACTGTGAAAAGAAGCATCAGATTACAATACCTCCACTATCTGCATGACATCATGGTTAGCAGCTAAGTCCTCTGATCCTACAACAACCTGTATAAATAGCAAGATTTAACAAACGCAAATTACAGCTCATATAAGTACATTTATCTGCAAAGACTTGCTTTATATAATCAAACTTAAAGTGTATGTGACCTATGAAGGTAACAATTATCACCTTAACAGGATTTGGATCCATAAATTCCTGAGCAAGTTGATGCACAGCTTGGGGCCATGTTGCACTGAACATAACAACTTGACGCACTGCAGATATTGCAAATGATTAGCATGTAAAAACATACAAGAGCTACAATCTGAACTTTGTTTTAATAGAAGTACTCAGATACAATATTTATATTGTCATTGTAAGCACAGTAACGACAATGGAGTTGTCAAAAGTTTAGATATGGTCACGCACCAGAATTTGTCTGGCTAAGAATAGAACGAACTTCTGGTTCAAATCCCATATCAAGCATCCGATCAGCTTCGTCAAGCACCTGTAACAAGAGTTGAATTCAGGAATTACTTTTGCACGCACAAACAAAAACATACATGCATACATACACATAAACTAAGAGGTGCTTACCACAAAAGAAACCTCCTGTAGTTGGCATACGCCCATTTCTATTAGATCTTTCAAACGGCCCGGAGTTCCAACAACAATATCCTAAAAGTGAGAGAGATAGAAAGAGATGTTTAAGTAACAGCAAGAAAATATCTGACAAACAGTAGGAGACGTTGCAACTTACTGCAGGACAAGTAAAAACTATGTATATAATGTACCGAATTGATATGTTTAAAGGAATGAAGGGTAGATATGCAATCTTACCACGCCAGATTTTAAAGCAGATATTTGAGGTCCTTTAGAAGTTCCTCCATATACACAAACTGATCGAACACCACTCGGTTTACCAGCCTCAGATATGACATCATAAATCTGTAAAACAAAACTTATGTAAGATAGAACTCGGACCCCAACACTATTTCTTTTTAGTTCAAAATGATGTGAAGTATAAACTTGCAGTTATAGATTCAGAACAAGACTATCCATTACAAAAGCAAGTAATTTCGAAACACACTTCAAGGGTTGACAAATGTGTCGTGACAGGTTGATTGACAACATTGACACCTAAAACGTAATAAATAAGATTCACTGAAACTTTATACTCCAAACAGTGAATAAAATTCACACTTTTAATTAGCAGTTGCCAAAAACTATCTATATCTCCATAGTCTTAAACAAGTAAACATAACTTAGAATTTACATACAGATATAGATTTGAGTGTTGACTTTATTTCATTATTCGTTGATTATATTAATTTACATAAATTCACAAATGTGAACCTTGTTTTATATTTAGACACTTACAATAGTTGTGAATGGTAATTGTTTTTACAACTTATGATCACGCATAATAGTATTAGCAAGATGTTTTCGTTTTTTTCGCCTTTTTCCTCATAACAAGTTAATCGTCCTTTACCATAAGCCTTACACAAACACTTACTTTTAGCTTATTGAGTTTTGATAACACAATATAAGCCAATAATATGTACAAGCCTACCTAAACACACCCTTAAGTAAGAATTCAATAAACTAAACATCGTAAACACAAGTAACCAAAAATCTACCACGAAACACACACCTGTTGAGCAAGTTCCCTTGTCGG
This sequence comes from Artemisia annua, assembly GCA_014162995.1. Taxonomy (NCBI): domain Eukaryota; kingdom Viridiplantae; phylum Streptophyta; class Magnoliopsida; order Asterales; family Asteraceae; genus Artemisia; species Artemisia annua. The sequence goes on along the minus strand of LBNU01004041.1, from coordinate 40,779 downwards.
TGCAAGTGCAAGACAAAGTGGCGTCACTTTCTTACTCGTCTTATTCTTTCGCTTGTTCAATATATGATTCATCGCAGGTATCCCAAATGCCAATGTTTTCCCTAACCATACCAAATCACATTATTATCTAAAACCGCAAACGACTTATCCAACTTCAAAAAAATTAACCAAATATATTCTACCTGAGCCGGTTTTCGCAATACCAATAAAATCGCGCCCGTGTAACAAAAAAGGCCACGAATTCGACTGAATAGGCGAAGGCTTAGCGAAATTCTTACAACACTCTAATAACTCATCAGAAAGATTAGACTCTGCAAAAGTACTCAAAGCTTTATACTTTGGATCATTAATATCTTTCCCTGACACCACAACATTATCTTCACTTTGTCTAACCTCGTCCACACCACCAACAACAGCCACAGCACCAACAACATCCTCGTCCTTCTTAGGTTCTTGTTCTTGTTCTGTTTTTTGTTTCTTTTTCTTTTTCTTTTTCTTTTCACTTAATTCCAGTTCTGACCCATTAGCAAGTTCATCTTTTTTCTTCTTTTTCTTGTCTTTTTTGGTGCTTTCGAGAGCGGGTTCGGATTCGGGTTCTGGGTCTTGGTGCTTTCTTTTGTGGTCTTTTTTTTTGGACTTCTTTTCGGATTTGGTGAGGGAATCGTTGATGGTCGGCATCTTCAGTTTCTTGTGTGTATGGATTGAAGGTTTATGAACACAAGAAACTGAAAATGGGGCGTGGAGAGGCTGAAGGAAAATGTGTGAGTTTTTAGGGTTTTAGAGGGAGTGGTTGACTATGTTTTGTGGTCAAAGTTACGTATTCCTCCCTCTATTTATCTTTATTTAAAAAATAAATAAAAAAGTTTGTTTTTTAAACAATGTTACGATGCGCAGCGGAGGAAACGAGTCAAGCCGCACGTGAAAAGCATGATATTGGATTGATGAAAAGCTCGAAGGAGCTGAGCATAAAGATCGACTACCGAAATGAACCTTATAAATATATATTTTATATACCCAAGATTAAGTCGTGTTTTATTTTGTTTGTTCCTATTATAAAAACGAACCGAACCTTAGGTTGTAAAATATGTTAAGGGCCATACTCGAGCTAAAAGCTTGAGGATTAAAACGAGCTCGAGCTCGAGACTTATGATCATAAATGTGGAAAGTTCAGGCTCAACTCGGCTCGGCTTGTTTCTACCATTTTTTTATAGTTAAGTGTAAATATTTTTTATTTTGAGGATAACGTCTAAAATTCTAACGAGATTAACTACTAAGTGCGGTTAGGGTAATAGAAATTTCACTTAACTAAGTTCAGGGTACTATCGTGTACCTTTAAAGATTCAGGGTACTAAAATCTATCTTTAACCAAGTTTAGGGCATTAAACTACATTTTGGCATAGTTCAAATAGATAAATGTATAGAGATATTACCAAATGCCTTTGGTCTATTAGTATATATAGTTGTCCACCAATCTAAAGGTTGTGGATTCAAGCCTCGCTTGAAGCATTTGTGAGCAGTGGCGGATCCAGGAATTCGGCTAAGGGTATGCACTATTTTGTAGAGTTATTAATAAATTTGATTTTTCGGGGTTGCATTTTTCGGGTCAAGTTTTCAGGGTTTGGTTTGGAAGTGATTGTTTCACTATTTGAATTCTATATTAGAGTCGGTATGGTTTATCAAGTTCAGGTTATACGAGAGGTTATACGAGACTGAATTTATTTTCGGATTCAAGCGTTTAATTATAATTTGTCGTTTTGGTGTTGAACCAATAAGATAAAAGTAAAATTTCAATTAATATTTTGGAATTTGGAGTAACATATAACGTTATACAATTCCACATCTAAAAATCCAATTAATATTTTGGAGTAACATAACAAGTATTAAAAAACTAAATCAATGGTAACTCGGTACTTTTTTTTAACGTTACACAATTCCACATCTTCTATAAACAACAATCTTCAGAAATGTTTTAACATATCCTAGTTCTTCAATTGCAAACTTGTAAAGGAAATGTTAAAATACACATTAATAACAATAAAATAAGCAAAAGTTACTCTAATATGCATAAGTTTGTAGTTTAAGTGGGTTGGGCTTAGAGTGGGGAAATAGACAAAAATATATCATAAGCAATTACATTTACATGTCAAGTGGGCCACGAAGATTGGGCCATGAAAAAAGACACTGTATTATACCTCATTATATCTTGAGTTCTTGACTATTTAACCTTCTTTTTCAATAGAACGCCGACCACCTGCTCATATTTATTACTAGTCTTTTTATTTTTTTTATTTTATTTTTTATTTTTTTTTCTTTCTCGTCTTCTTTTCTTTTCTTTTTTGAGTTTGTGGGTATGCACTGATAAATTTCGAATATTTTTTAGGGTGTGCACTTATAAAGTTGTAGTGTATTTTTAACTAACTTTCGGAAAAATCAAATTTCTTTTACACTACTAAGAATTTAGACAGGGTATGCACGTGCATACCCTGTCATCAAGCTAGATCTGCCCCTGTTTGTGAGAATAGATGGTATAGGGTATGAAAAAAAATTGTCGGTTTGAAAAAATGCATAGAGATATTGAGTGTCATGGTGAGAGTGGTAGTTACATTTCATTCTCATTGCCCTAAAACTGCTTGTATGTCAACGTGCTTGAAAATCTTTCGATTACAAATCTAAAGATTGTGGTTCAAACCTCGCTTGAGGCATTTGTGACATATATTGTGATATAGATAGTATAGGGTGTGAAAAAAAAAATGTCGACTAAAAAAATGCATAGAGATATTGAGTGTCACGGTGAGAGTGGTAGTTACATTTCATTCTCATTGCCCTAAAACTGCTTGTATGTCAACGTGCTTGAAAATCTTTCGATTACAAATCGAGATCTCGCATGTCCACATCGATGAAGAATCTACAAATTATGGTGGTTATATGGGAGCATGAGTTCCGTATAGGAGTGTTCATCATACTTGTTAGACTGTTGATGCTAAATGTACCAGTAGCAAAATCAAAAATATGTTACCCCAAAAAGCTTCACCACAAAAACATCAAAACATATTAGTCTCATGAAAGATAAGAAATTTAATGAATTAGAATGGCAAAGCGTTTTCACCCCATTGTTTTTTCTCCTTTCCACCAAGCCCTTACACATTGACAAAAAGGCAATTCATTTAAAACTATTATGATCTCCTATGCTAGTGATATTCTCCGATAGTCTTTTTTACACCCTTTCATGCCATAGCCCATAGCTTGACGGGGGTGGCAACTTCCGACACGACACGAAAC